>VYZX01003463.1:37521-52881 GCA_013401335.1 Brachypteracias leptosomus
TTTCTGAAGAGAAATTACTTGTCTAGGTCCACTCTCGTAAGCTGATGTTTCCTAAGAAGCACAACACAAATACACTCCTGGCTGCTCGTAAGAGGTATGTGAAATCAGTCCCAGATTAAATCAAGAACTTTAGATCATCTTACAGAGCAGGGGATATAGTAAATATGTTAAATAATTTCCTTCTTCACCAGCCACTCTGATGACGCTCTTCAAAACTTCTCCACTCAACTCCCTGTATCCAGTAGCAGAATTGTACATCTCAAAAGCAATACCCATCAACTTGAGGATGTACCTGGGAAGCACTAGCTGTACTCACAAAGCTTTGTATTTCAGTAATATGTTGGTCCATCCAGCAACTCAGAAGTCTGGTATCCACTGTATAGACTTCTGATATTTGAAACATATCATACAGCCAAGTCCAATTCCTCCTTAAAATCAATAGAGTAATGAAAACTAAAGATGGCAAAAAGGATGAGAAGAATCTTTCTCTGGAATATTTTAAAACCTCATTGGAAACAAACGAGTTGTAGAACTAAGGAAGTGAATATATTAACATGCTTCTTAGAAAGATGATGAAAGAAATATATATTGATTGAATATAATTATCATGGCTCTGAAACAGCTGCTAAAACTTTTAAAGGCAGAGATAGAGTCTGGTATTTGAGAGGAAGTAATATACAAATATATCATAACTGAACCTATTTAGAAAAGCTAGAGAATATTTAAGGTTACTAGAGTAATTACAGGTTCCTATAAGGTAAGAATGAGATTTTATTTTGGTGAATGTTATGTATTACAATATGGCATGCATTGTACTAGGGAAAACCACTGCAAGTCATTCTATGATCAGCCTTGGGGCCCAATACGTGGATAACTGTAGGAAAACTTTTGATCTGCTGGCCAGACTAGATGACTTCACAAGCCTCTCCTGGCCTTAGAACCTTAAAGAAAAGTCTGAATTAAAACAGCCACTAGATATGTGATTTCACACTAAAACTTCAGTCATTACAGAAAGAAGACACAGGAAAAACAAACTGGCAGAGACAAGAAAAGAAATTAAATCTTTCAGCTTCTACAGCCATTTCTATCTGCAGTTTTAGTTACATATACATATGTAAGATGTGCATGACATACATAACTCTGTTTCCAAAGAGTACCAACACCTAACATACAAGTTCACTTCAGTCATGTATATTATCCTTATTTAATCAAGACATGTATTACAACACTTAGTCATTTTTACCCTGCATGTGTTTTTTAGTCTGGTCTTAACCACAATTTCTTGACAAATGAGTAGCTTTTAATGGGAAAAAAGGTAAATATTTAGAAGTAGCAGAGGTCATTTTAGAAAAAAATGTAAATCTCAAAGCCAGGATGTTTTTAACCCTAAAGATGACACCCTCACTCTTGTTTAAACAAAACAAAGCAAACCCCAAAAAAAAGCCAACAACAACAACCTCAAAGCCAAAGACTTCCTTTTTCTCTAGAACCAGTACTATGATTTAAAAAATGTATTAATCAAACATTAATTTAAACAGTGTGTGAAATATTCCAGAAGGCTCAGAGCCCAAGCTTTTTCTGGAGAGAGTTGGAAATGAAGATAGGCACCTGGAAAAAAGTATCTGAAATAGGTAGCTCTAAAAAGTATTCCAAAGAAATATTAAACATTATATAACTTGTTCTTTGTGTAAGTTTTCTGAAAGGGAAAGAGATGTTCTCCGAAATAGGCTACTCTTAAGAAGGTAAAGAAAACCAGAGTCACAAAGAAACTGGAACAAATGTATGATGCTATTTCTCAGTTGAATATAGTTGTCAGTGCTTCAGGATGGATCTCATTCTTAGGAAATTATTTTATCTTATGTCCTCCAAGTGGTTTTATTTCAAAAAAATTTGCCAAAAAAAGCCTCTGTTAGGTCATTGTCGCTATACTGCTCCTCAGCTTTCAAGGAAGCGGTTTCTGTATGCCAAGAACCAAACTACTGTGAACCACATATGCTTGGCAACTTCCAGGAAAAACATCAGCTTTACCACAAATTTACTCAAAAGGTTCTCCAGCAGCTATTTCTACCTCCAAAACAGCATTATCAATAGCATTCTTCCCAGAAACTTTTTAACATCACGTAAGATCAAAAGTCTCTTGCATAGGTGGAAATTCCCCATCAGAAACATGCTTTTGGCAGAAGAAATAGTTGTATTTATCACATATGTTCTCACAAATCAGAGTCCTGATATCCTATTTTGTTTGTTGAAGAATTTTTCCCATATTTACAGATTCAAAAGCAGATGACAAAGCAAAACCAGAAACGGTCTTATGTTTTCTAAAACCTATGAAGCACCAGGCCAAATGTGTTTGTCAATGTATTATAAGCAAGAAAAAAATCCTTCTTCATATACAGGTATTTAACCACATTTTATACAGCATAGAAAACCAAAACTATTTGTCTATTGGTGTAACACTACTTACGATTTCTGTTTAAAGAGCTTGATTCTGACTATCTAAAACCAAAGAAACAAAAAAAGAAAACCCACAAAAATCCCCAAGAGCTTTCACTTTCATGCAAGTTATTAACCCTTCCTCTTCACGAAGACAGTTAGAAAACACTTAAGCCAAAGTTTACTGCCTGGCATCTCACGATTTCTTAGACATAGGGTGTATAAATCTGACCTCTCCTCCAGCAGTGCCTGCTGATCTTAAGTTAGCTAGCAGCAAGGGGAAAAAAAGGGATTCATATTCTGTATCCATCACTTCTTCTCAATTGTATCTCAGAAGTCTGAAACTTGGAAGTGATTCAGAGCTCTTGTCCAGAGGTAAAACACAAATGAAATGACTTATATGTTAAAGCAAGGACCTCAGGACTGGAATTTCCTAAAATCAATCAAACTCACTCCCCAACAACAATATACAGGCTTCTATTTCTAATTTAATCCTCATCTTGAAAAGCACAAGGCTACATCTTCTGATCCAATCATGTCCAGCATGAATGCCACTTTCCATTTGACATAGCAAGCACAATTTTTTTAGACCAAATAAATCTGTTCCTCAAAACAGGACAGTGCAGAGAAACGTGTTCTTCAAATTAAGCACAGCAAAGCTTCAGATTTTCTGATAAATTTCCTGTGTAACACATATGATTTAAGTAGAGCAAATAAATATAACTATGACCTCTTCTCTGTGTCTTCTTTCACGTAACCTGCAATCTTTAAAGACTAATGACCTACCACAGTCATCAATACCATAAACCCCAGTTTACTCTGTTGCAGTCACTCAAAGACACTTCTCTAACAACTTGAAGCTGGATGTCTTCCAGCTTCAAGGCAGGTCTAACTAGAGATCATTTGTCAAGAAAGAAGTTTACTTAAGAAAACATCTGTGAAATTTTGATATCCTGTACCACAATAATCCAAGAGACTACCTTTAGCCGGTAGTACCTTAAGTTAGTTGGCTAGGCTGGTCTTCGTGATAAGGGAATACAGAATTCCTTTATTACAGGCTCCTTTTTGCTGTGGCTCACAGGAATCAAAAATAACTTTGTTAATATTTTGCCAATTAAAACCCTTTTCATCTAGTGGATTCAGCACCAGTTCCCTCTCATACTTAATTCACTGATTTATGTGGGTAGGAGGTTTAGTTATAAAATATGTAACGAGGTATAAACTAGCAATATCATCACAGAAAAAAACAGAGAAGGATTTCTCACTGTTCAAGACTATTTCACATTCTAACAGCAGATGCAGTGTATCTTCTACCTATGTAACCTCCCTGTACATTTTTTCAACATCAGAAAGTCAAAAGCTAAGGCTGGTATTTTTCTCCAAAATAATACAGTAACACAGGCTGAAACACTGGTACATGCCCAGGTAATGCTATTGTCCAGGAAGAGAATATACACACAAACATCTAAACCATGGCTAACTCCAAGAGAACAGCGTGCCATAAATCTTAAGATTCCACGTTACAACTTTTCTTTCTTGCACTCCTTTTTTCAGAATCAGAAATTATGACTACCCTTTAATACCCTAAAGAGAGAACTGGTATATCTCAAATAGAAAAACTGAAGAGTAAGGTCACAATTTTTATAAAAGTCCAATGACTCAACAGCTATTACTCAAATGGTGTCAAATATCATAAGCTGAATTCATGCATTAATTTTACTAAAGCAGCAGTGAATGTCTTAGGCAGGGAAAGATCTCTACTTTATAATTGGAGAACCAATTTTTAGTAAGGAGAAAGCTCACTAGAAGTAGTTATCTTTTAATGCCTCTCTTTGGGATATCTGTTGCTGCAGCTGAGCCAAATGAGGTAGCAACAGAGATCAGGTGTTTTCATGAACTGGAATGTTAACCATCTCCCAATGTACAAAGAGGCACTAAGCAAAAATCTCAGACATTCAGCCCACAAAAATTTACATTAAAATGTCCAAACCTGCCAAAGGCCTTTCAAAAATTCCTAAAACTTTTGGTCTTAATCATCCAAGGCTGAAAGACTGTCCCTGCCCAATTTTGCCCTAAAATAATCTCACATCAACTTTCACACAAAAAATCCAAAACCACATATATGGTAAAATTTAAAATCCTAGGATTCCTATAAATCCTTTTAACTAAAAAGTCTAAGATAACACATCTTCTACATCATTACTCATTTGTCTTATATGCCATGCCTATATGCTGTAACTCCATATGTAGACTTCTAATGAAAATAGGAGAGATCTCTGAATACCACCATTCACAGTAAAGAATGAAAGTGAAGAATAAAATGAACAAGTCAAATTATATTAAATTTACTGTAGGACAGCACATGGAAGTATATCGAGACATGAAGAAATATTTTACATTCTTTGAAATATGATTTGCGAATTAAATTATTCAGATACTACCTTCCATAGGTGGTAAAAAAAACCCCTTTCTTAAAAATCCACTAAAATACGTTGTAAAAAAACACTAAATCATAATATTCTTTTGTAGCCTGCGGATGCAGTACTTGTGTACCTGTTCTTTAACTGAAGCTAGAATGGCAGATGTTGTCTCAGTTTCAGAACCATCACCATTGGATGTGTTCAACACAGGACTAAGGGAACTTGTCTTGTCAGAAGACGAGGGCTGGTCTGGAACAGGCATAGTTTCTGTACGGAAAAAAAAAACAGTGATTTTGTTATTAGAAACCTGATATATATCAAAAATCATATACATATAAGAATAATACTACTAAGGAAAAAATAGTAGAACATGCTTCTGTTCTGTAATATAGAATATATCACTTATTTAAAACTAAAACTAGTTCTAAATTAATTATAAAACAAAATATTAAATGACCTCCCAGTCTTACTCCAAATATTCAGCACAGAACATTTGGAAAGGGTTCAAATCCCTTACAGCTGTGATTTTTGTATAGCATTACAGTGGCAGCATCCAACATGAAATTGCAATATCATGAAAGTAATGAATCATGAAATGCTTTACAAATAGAAAACCAACAAATGATACATGAGAGAAACATAAAACATCTAGTGTTGACTTTATAATGTGCATGATTATTTAATATATTTTAAGCCTAGGTAACTAACTTTGCCTTTCTTCTAGTCTAGAAGGTGATTCTGACAACATCTTATTGAAGTGTTTTTGGAAAAAAAAAAGCACAGCAGTTAAGTCATTTTTGAGACCTGTTAAAACAACAAAAAAATATTTTTAGTACTTGAAGCAATTTCTAGTATTCTTTTTTAAAGAGCAAAATGGTGGTGGAGACTGTGAAAAGATTTCTCTTTCTGAAGGCTAAACTATAGTGTCTCATCTCTGTTTAAATGTCACTATAGGCACATCTCCACAGGCAACTTGTGCCACACTCCAGAAGAAGAGGAGCAGAGAGGCAGCCTGCACGGTTTCACACAGGCGATTGAGTTTAGTATAAGATCATATTCATGTGGGAGCTGGCCAGAGTTATTCTCTGGAAGAGAACTGGCTCACAGGCTGTCAGCTGGACAGGCCTCCTGAAGAGCAGTGGGGATATGCACAAGGGATGTCATCAGAGGAGTCATATGTGCACAGCACTCGCCATTCACATCAACAGCAAAAACTCTTGCCTTGGCTCCATTCTGTGTTTCAAAGCCCATGTTTTTATAAAATATAACTTCTTCTAGAAGACATAAGGACTCTGAAAAGGGTGGTTGGTAAAAGCAAATATAAAATTCAATACACAGAGCAAGCATCTCCACACCAGTCTGCCATGGAAATCAGAGCTCTAAAAGAAAGGGAGATGACATTCTATCAAGCTAGCACTGCAGCCACAGACAGCTGGGCAGTCTCTTCCAAAAGCTCCCCGAAGTTCAGGACACTGGCATACATACATAAGACAAAAACATGAAAATACAGATTATTCATTAAAAAGACAGTTATTTCTCATAAGAGAAATCTCCTCAAATCTCAGGCTAGATTAGTTTATATATTAAAGCATGAAATTATAAATAATTTTAATTAAAGAAACTGCTTATTTTCATATGGCTTACTTTTTGTAAGCAAATCATTGAAAGTGATAAATATCAAATCTTGGGCTCTAGTAATGTCCTTGCTCCAGATATGTATACAATTTTGAAGCTAATCTTTAAAAACTCAGATGATATATCCATCTCCTTCTATCACAAGTACAAGTATACTGCACAAAACTTCTATATGACTCCAATACATCAACCTAAAGACTTTTGAATTATGTTTTCTCATTTTGTGTGTCAGAGGAACCGGCTTCTATTATAATAAGTTGTCCAGTTTGTGGCATACAACTAAAGTTGTTACTCTCTTGTAAAACATCACAAATAAGACATGTACACACACCCACATACACAATCACTGCATGTTTACAGGATTTGTACTTTTTAAAAAAAATACAGATCTTAAAAGAGAAAAAATAAAGAGAGATGAAAAAGGCATGCTGAATGTCCTCTTCATCTAGAAACAGATAAATCACAAGAAATGACTCTGACATTAGAAGTAATGTTTTGTGCACCTATTAAAATATTTCTTCTGGACAGAGAATATGATTTCTAACATCTATCTCATTAGTTCAATTTATTACCACAGTTGTTCAAGGATGAAATATTGTGACCAATTGTATTTAGTAAGCTAGTATCATTGAATCTACGGGACAATGTTATCCAGCTGAGCTGTTAACATTCTATATTTTAACTTTTTTTATTACACAAATTCATATGAGAAACGCCATATAGAAAGGAAACACAGATTGAGTTTCCAAAAGCAAAAGAGAAGCTACTGTACCACAGGTAGTTATATTTTTAAAAAATCATAATGGATCAGCAATAGTTTTTTAACAGTAAACACCAAGAGACCAAAGGCCCCTATCTGCAACAGTCTGTTTGCCCAGAGATGGATTTTTAATTCACCTCGCTCTTCAGTATAAGAAATTGGGCATTCCTGGGTTTTAATGGGACTTCAAACTGCCAGTGCTGTAGAACTATGGAAAACATGGCTGAAATGGGCCTCCAAGCCTCTAGACCACTACCAAATCTCTAGAAAAGGCAGATTTTTCTGGATATTTAATACACACAACCAGTCCTTCACAGCTTCCCTCACTGCAGCTTCCCTGGACCACCTCCCTCTGTTCAGGACTCCACCAGCCTTACCAGTAGAAACCTTGCTTTAGTGTTTAATACAATACATTTACGTTTAGTGTTTCCTGTACTATCTATCATGGACACAAAACCCAAAATATTCCACCAGGCCTCTTCAAAAAAGCATTATCCCACATGATGAAGACCACTGCACCTTTCCTTCCGCTCTGGCTTCCCTTCTCTAAAAATGGTACTTCAATTCTTTTCATTGTTCCTCATAAAATAAACTGGCTGATAGCTTTTTAACCCACACTCCTGAGAGCTTAGCAGTAAAAATAAAAGGAAAATGAGAACAAATATGAGAAAAAAAAAAAAAATTAAGCAGCTTAACAGAGTACACCATAGCTGAGCAACTACAACACAAAAGTAAATCGACTGTACTTAACTTTCACAACAGCAACAATATTTCCCATCAGTGTCAAAAAAATACAAATGAGATTCTGTAAGTCAGAGCATATACATGCTCCTATGAGAATCAAATTAAAGTCTTAGATGATCATAGATAGATGAACAGGAAAAATACTACCAGCCTTTTGGGAACATACTGGGAAGTCAGACATAAATAATTAATGGGTTCCCGTACTCCTGTATAGTGCTAACAAAATCTTATCTGGAGTTTGACCCTTTTTTTTCTTCTTGTTTTTCAAAGATACCTGAAGACTTGACCTTGCTTTAATGAAAAAAAAAAAAAAAACCAAAAACCAAACAACCCTATAAATCTAACCAAAACCATCATCTCCCCATGTCCTAGGTGCAGGTGCTGTCAGCAGAGGTGACCCCTGTGAGGAGCAGCTGGGGCCAAAAGCCTGGGGGAGAAAGGGCAAAACACTGCCCGGCAGCCAGGGCTGAGGGACACAGGGTGAGAAACAGCCCTGTGAGCCCCAAGCGGAGAGCAGGAGGAGGGCAGTGGGTGCTCCAGGCACCTCAGCAGAGATGTCCCTGCGGCCCCGGGAGAGACCCCACTGGGGCTGGGGTTTCCCCACAGCACGCCTTCTCCAAGGTAATACAACCAACTTAGTTGGTTCCAAGGTGAAATTGCAAAAGTCTGTTCAGGCTGAACTCTGGCATGGAGGCATGTATGCAATACATGGAGGTACATTCTATGACATACATAAATCCTCAGGTAATGCAAAATATTTCTATGATTTATAAATTCACATGAAAATGGCAATATCAGATGCTATGGTTTCACTTGAATGTTTAATTTTCAACATACACTTTTACAGAGATTTTAATCATACTGGGCAGCAATTTACTAAGTAGGGAACTATTGAGGTATAGACATGAAGACGTCACCAGTAAAAGCATTTTGTTGACATAGCTCGCCAATAACACATTGCCACTCTCACTCAGATGGGGTGGCTGCATCTGCCTTATAATGACCTTAGTCTCCTCCTCCTCCTCCACACCACGAATACTATGCTTCATTCACTGCATCCATGTAGAACACTGAAAAAAAACCCTAGAATTGAAAATGTAGCAGCATCAATGGCAAACTGAGTATTTAATTTCCTTTCCAACTTAAACTGCATTATTTTAACAGGTTCTTTTGCTTAAAAAAAAGGGACTATTGCTTAAAGAGGCAGACTTTACTTTTTAAATATTAGATTGATATTCCTTTAAAAGTCACTTTATTAATGCTGTTTACATAGTCTAATGTTACATCACCCTTTCATGGGTAGAAAGTACAGATAGGTTAAAAAAGAAAAAAACAAACACAAAGAACAGCTCCACAACATCTGGAAATCTATGGGAAAAGACAACTTATCCACTACACTGGCAACTGCATCAAGTCAGCGGAATCAAAAAATCCAAATATGTTGTTTTAATAAAAAGATATTGTGGTAAGGAGTATGTACTCCCCAGTGGGTTTTCCCTGTACAATGAACCATTAATCAGTGGGAGCATTCATTATACAAGTGTAAGTCATGCTGCCTTACTGGATAGTGATCAAATTTGGCTTGTTACTGAGCTAATCTGGAGAACCACAAATGACACTGAAGTAGCCTTGGATAAGAACCAATCACTTAAAATAAGCTCATATGCAATGATACATCTAGAAATATTTTTTGCTTTCTTTCCTCCACCTTGGATATGCTACTACAAATTAATAACATGCATTTGTATTGTTCTTGTTAAATTTGTTCTTACTGTTTTTGCTGTTGTTTCAAAATTATAAGGTCTTATTGTAAAATGAAAATACCTGAATACATTTTTCCCTAAAACTGCATGTTTATGGCTACACTTAAATTTATTGTTTATGATTTCAGTAATCCTTATCAAGATTTCAGAAGCAAGGACTAATCCTGATCATGCCTCTAGCTGGTTTTAATTAAAAAAATACATAAAATACTCCAATGTTTTTCATTAGAATAGCTGCATGATTGCCACAGGGAATATCTATTTCTCCCTGCATGTATGAGCAACAGTTGTTATTTGAAAGCCTACAGTTGTGAACAGCTCCAACACACAAGCTTCTAACAACTATGGTAGGTAAAAAAAAGAAATAGGTTTAGCATTGTATCTATGAACATGGAAACCACCAGCTTTCATGCCATTCATCGAGTCTTTGCAATAAGCTCAAAATTCAGTGGGTGTAAGTTAGGAGCCAAAACAATACAGAATACAGCAGCCCTGCCCATTCTTGCAAATCATTCATTACCTATATCGCAAGTCATCTTTGGTGCAGATATGGAGGGAAAAAATACCCAAAGTAATCATTCTCATCATTACATATTGTAAAGCCAATGCAAACATTATCACGTACATATGACCATTAGACTAACCAAGATAGGAATAACATCCCAACTGGAAGAAACAAAAATCGGTACGGCTTTAGAATTCAGACATCCAAGGAATCAGCTTCATCAGAAAGACCATCTACTGTATTCCCTCAGTAATGTCAAACTATGGAGGGTAGGAAGTCTGTAAAGGTGGGATTTCCCTTCTGCACACAGAACCATTGAAACTGTAGAGTTTGTGGCTCAGTAAGTATTCTTAAAAATAGATCAATAATCTCTTCAATCAACAGGAAGACAAACCTGTCAGACACTGTCAAATACCTCAAAAAGGAAAATGTCTGCTGATTGACTTAGTTATCACAACATCCTAAAACATGTAACTCCTATGTTGAACTTACTAGATGGGAAAACAGATTAATTAAAGGAGACATGATATCTTTAAGACCTCTGCAAAGGTTTAAGCTCAATTAGGGATCAGGGATATGTGGGATCAGGTCAGCACTCTTCTTATTCTAGCTAACCCATCACAGGGTCTTTCCAAAGAGCAAGGAGTCTGTTTGCTTTCTGGGATTGTTCTTTGCTCATAGACTCATCTGGTTCCTTGTTCACTAAGACAGGTGAGCTTGTCTCTTGGCTTGGTTTTTAACTTCAGCTGTTGCATGCTCAGTTATTTCAACCATACTGTTTAGGTAATTAGGGCTTCTAAGTGGATGAAAAAGAATTTAAATTTTAGGCAAAGCTGAATTTCAGATTCAGCTTTAAACCATAAAATTTCCCGTTTTTCCTCCTGCTCTTTGCAAAACCATGGTAGAAGATATGAAAGTTCCCAACTGTCACAGTAAAGGATGAAGACAATCATATTCCAACTGAAGAAAAGCTATATTGGCAAACTTCCCCCAACACTTTCCTTGACTTATGCCACCCCAAAGTCCTACATATACATATGTAATACCTAAAATGGAAACCACAATTGTTGGCACATACGCAGCCAGTATATATATAACTTTATATTCTCTTCTCTTCCCCAGATGTATGACTCAAAAAGGCATTTCCTGAAACAATCCAAAGACTACAGCTCAACAGGAAAAAAAAAGTTTCTTCATCAGGGACTCTCCACTCCTACCCTGTGTCTGATTAATAAATCTCTAATTTCCTGCTCTCCAAAGAGGAAGCAAAACAAAGGGTCTTAGGCACACAGTAGCCAGTGTGAGGCATCTGCAGGCTGTATCTAGTATTTTGCTACCACTATCCATTAACCAGTGTCGCAACACTGGAAGCCGTATGAAACCTGAAGTCTCACCTAGAGCTTAAGCTGTCTGAAACACTTCCAAACTTTTCAGTATGACCCTGCTAAGCACTGTTTTGCTCAAGTAATATGTCATAAAAAGGCAGTTTTGCTTTTTTCTATAATAGTTAAAATTTCAAGTACTTTGAATTACTATACAGCCTTCCTTCTTGAACAAAAAGATCCCTAAAACATTCTTAATTATTTTAGCAGGATATTGCTCACAAGCAGAAAAATTACTTATGAAAGAAAAGCTACAGCATTTGGCCCAAAGGGATTTGAAAAAAAGGCAGGAGAAAGGTGACTTAATTGTACATCACTTGCTTTTATTCTCTTGAACTTGAGTCAGCACCACAGCTGGGTGCACAAAAACTTAAAGATCAGGCCCAAACTATGAAGATAGTGCTGTGTCAGTTTATTGTGCCCTGCCCCCTTCTTTGTCAACATATTATAGCAACTGAATAAGTGATTAATCATGGCAGATAAACCACATGCTGGCTTGAAACATGTTCCTATGTCATCGGTTCTGAAACCACCTACCTAATCTGTACGAATTTACCCTAACCCGCTAGCATGCACCATCTGAGAACTGAGCAAGCTCCTAAAATTCTTCTGAAAATATTTCACAGTTGAAGTCAGTAACACAATCCACAAAGAGAAACCAGCATAAAAATTCATAGTCCTGTCAATATTTTAGAGATCTCAGCATGAGGATTTACAATAATTTATTTCTGTTTTGCTGAAAAGTCTATTCATAAATCAAGCAAAATTGTTCCATTCATGAACTCCAATAAGAGAATATTGTTTGCTGGTGTTACCAAGGGAACGGGAGTTCTTATTTCAGGGACAATGCCAATATCCTCAAGGATACAGAACAAAATGCACATCTACAAACAACAGCAAAAAACACTCCTATAGTGAATTCTTAAAATCTTGTATGACCTAGAAACCATAGGAGTAGGTTATACTAACATAATATGGGGTGTTCCTTTACGTATTTTTTCTTTGTTTGTTGGTCGTTTATTGACTGAGAGTGACTCAGAAATTTAAGTGATGTCATGTTCTGGGCCTAGTTGAGATGGAGGTAATTTTCTTTATAGAAGCTCATATGGTGGTGCTGTGGCGTAGACTTGTGATCAAACCAATGTTTCAGCTACTGCTGAACAGTGCTTGCACTCTGTTTCTCAGTCTGCCCCATAGTGAGATCGGGAGAGAATTCAGCTGAGACACCTGACCCCAACTTACCAAAGGGATATTCCATACCATATGATGCTCAGAGCTCAGCCATAAAACTCGGGGTCAGTTTCTCTAAAGTAACTGTTACTTGGGGACTGGCTGGACATCAGTCTGCTGCTGGTGATGAGTGAGAGCTTTTGCATCACTTGTTATTTTATTTTTTCTTTTCTTTCACTTATTAAATTATATTTATCTTGACTCACTAGAGGTTTTTTTCCTCACTTGTCCGATCAATTCTCTCCCTCATCCTGCTGTGAGGGGTTGAACAAGCAAGCGGGTGGGGGCTTAGCTCCTTGCTAGGTTCAGCAGCATTACTAAGTAATTCTCCCCCCCGACACCACCAACAATAATAAGAGAAAACAAAAAGTTTGCAATGCAAGAGATGGGGTCAACAGCAGCAACACCTGAGGATGTGTTCATTACAAAGAACAGCAATAGCAAGGCACAGCCCTTTGAGTCTGAGGGAAGTAGTCCACTAAGGTTCTGTGCCAGAAGAAACTGTTTATTACTACTACTTTAAATTTAAATTGCAGGCTGATTTATGCTGACTACTCAATATTTTCCAAGGCTCTGAACCTGAAGGAGAGACAGTTCTGGTACTGGTGTAATCTTAGGACTAATCTACTTCCTCACTAATTCCTACTTATAATCTCCACTAATTCCAGCTTACTTATATATATCATACTGAATTGCATAGATCCTCTTTGCCTCACATCTCACTCTTCTTAGAGCCAGACAGTAGGATGCATACTTCCAAACCCCCTACAACACTGTGCAATGAGCCTCCAGACTAACCTTCAGAGGCACAAACAATGTCTACCAGTTAGGGCTGCAGTAGGGAACCAAGACAACAGTCACTCTGGGACTCCCTTCATGGCTGTATCCCTTAAACAGAGAACTGGTAGACGAGCACAAAGTCCCCTCGCTTGTTCGCTACACACTAAAGTAGGGACCTGATGGAGTAAGGATGGCTTCTCTTTCAAATGGCTGGATTCACCTTCCCCAGCCCAAGATGAGCATGACAATCAAACATTTCCTTAGCACTTTTCTGAAAAACTGAGGTGTGTCTGCAGAGTGACTGCCATGCTTTACTTTCTCTCCACGTACAGCATCCTGCTGGTGTGATATTGGCAGAGCTGTCTGGTGGATGGGCAGAGTACTGAGCAGCATTCCTAATGAGAACTGTGGCTGCTCATCTCCTCACTCTTTTGATATGGGCTTATGAATACAGACCAAGTCCCACAAAAAGCACCAAATCCCACATCAGATTCCTGTGTGGTAAAATGAGCTCAGAATCCATCATTTTATAAATGAAGTTGGGATGTTGTACTCACCTTCTTCTCCATAAGTGCATTATTTTACATTTATCCACATGAATTTTTATCATCCATTATTCGGTTTTTTTAGCTTCATAAACTCTTACAATATTTTGAGACCCTAAGGCGTCCCCCACAGAGAATGTTGTGGTATGGAACACTCTCTGAACACACTTAATGGCCAAGAAAGACGAAAAAAAGCTCCTACTTATTCTTCACTTTCTACAGCAGTTAGCATGAGTTATGTCTAGACAGGATAGCTGTTAGCATAAGCCAGTAAATGATAACCAGCTCTTTACTGTAGCAAAAGCAGATGAAATATAGTCAACCACCTGTCCAGAAGAAAAGATTAATTTTTGTGTGCTGAAGAAAACAGATAGCCAAACTATGCAAACAGCCTGTTGATCAAAAAGTGCAAACATGTCCAGAAGTATCTGGAACAAGGAGATTGTGAGCAGCAACAGAAGCAACCACAAATCAGAAATCTGAAAGGACTACTCACCAATATGGTATACCCAGCTCAGTCCTGTAACTAAGGATACTGTGAGAAAACAGAGTAAAAAGAGGCGAGAACCTCCAGACCCTGCACCAGAATTTGGGATATCTCACCAACACTCAGAGGACATGAGAGCACCAGAAAGAACCCAGAGGACTCCACAACCCCACACCAGGACTGCACACAGCCCAGCTGGCAACACTGTGCTGACCCACCTGGCTTGTCTCCTGGACTTTGCTCTCTGTCCTATGAAAAAGGGAAGGTGTGTGAGGAACCACTGAATAACCTGCCCAGTTTTTCTCTTGAACCAAGTCATCTCTCACACGGAACAGTGAAATCACATAATTCTTAAAACTGCATATATGTGTGATGAAAGTGTTTGGGGATACAAATCCATTTAACCTCCATACTTCAGTAAAGCCTTTGACAAGGTCTCCCACAGCATCCTCACAGCTAAACTGAGGAAATGTGGACTGGACGAATGGGTAGTGAGGTGGACTACAAACTGGCTGAAGGAAAGGAGCCAGAGAGTCGTGGTCAATGGGGCAGAGTCCAGTTGGAGGCCTGTAACTAGTGGAGTGCCCCAAGGGTCAGTACTGGGGCCAGTATTATTCAATATATTCATTAATGACTTAGATGAGGGAGTTGAGTGTGCTATCAGCAAATTTGCTGA
>VYZX01003463.1:52921-74574 GCA_013401335.1 Brachypteracias leptosomus
TAATGGGTACAAACTGGAACACAGGAGGTTCCACTTAAATATGAGAAGAAACTTCTTCTCAGTGAGGGTAACAGGACACTGGAACAGGCTGCCCAGGGAGGTTGTGGAGTCTCCTTCTCTGGAGACATTCAAAACCCGCTGGACGCCTTCCTGTGTAACCTCATCTAGGTGATCCTGCTCCGGCAGGGGGATTGGACTAGATGATCTTTTGAGGTCCCTTCCAATCCCTGACATTCTGTGATTCTGTGATACTGTCATTAGGTCTGAAACGACAACAATCTCTAACTGTCCCTCTCCACTACTAGCCCTACAGATTCGCTGGCAAGCTTCTTGCTCCATGTATTAAAAGGTTTTCATTAACTCTTTATGCCTTTTGCTGTTTCTCAAGCTTTTTCTGATCTTATTATGTTTTCATACTTATCCTGCGAAAGAGCAAAATCCTTTCTGTTTCTTACATGGGAACTCCATCTTAGCACTTGATTCTGCTGGATACCCACACCACGTAAAGTATACTTTACATACACAAACCAAGTTTGAAAGGTTAGATTTCACTGGAATACAGTTAAATTGACAGTGACAGCCATTATGAAAAATGTGATGACAACTCTTCTAAATCTGTTTGGTTGAAAACCTATAGCCAGATGTTGTATAATTAACTGAGCAACTTACAGTAAAATACATATAATAAGACATTTACTTGTACATTGTAAACAAGAACAGTCATTTGCATTTTCTTTGTGGTTAGTCTATCTGGAAGTTTGGAAATGACTAATCTCTTCACATAGTTGTTCAATCGAACCCAATGTCCCTACACAGTACAGAACTTCTATTTTAGTTTTTTTCTAGCCAAAATGATATTATCCAGGAGATACCTAGTCGACAGGAAAGAATAAAAATATGTATGTTTAAGTTGTATAAGATTGTAATTAGTCTAAATAGTTTGTCTCACTCTGTCACACTAAAAGTAATTTACAGTGTTATCTTTATATATATATGTTGAACGCATTCTTAAAATATATCAGATACAAACAGATCACTTCCAAGACTTATAATAGATTGGCTATATTAAGTCTTTATTTTTCCTCCTATTTTCAATACGCATAGGTGGATAATCTCTCAAATGATA
The DNA here is from genome assembly GCA_013401335.1 of Brachypteracias leptosomus. Taxonomy (NCBI): domain Eukaryota; kingdom Metazoa; phylum Chordata; class Aves; order Coraciiformes; family Brachypteraciidae; genus Brachypteracias; species Brachypteracias leptosomus. The sequence continues at coordinate 54,048 of VYZX01003463.1, forward strand.
GCAAAAATTGCTGGGGGAAAAATATAGACAAACCTAAACCTTTGCATAACTCCCTCAGAGCCAACTGTTTTAAGGGTCATTTTAGAATTCCTGCCCACCTTCACCACCAGCTTGGAACGTCTCACCCTTTGATTCTTCCAGGTAAGGAACTTTGAAACTTTGGTTTCAGGAAACTAATTGATCTGGAATGTACAAAGTTAAAATCTAATCAACGTGCTAATACTTAGAAAGACTACAAAGTGTACGTAAGACCAAAGAGTGGAACACAGCATATAGCATCTTAAATATCAACAGGAACACTCAGATAGGCATATAGAAATAGCAGAGAAGCTAATAAGTATAAGCAAGCAGCAGTCAAAACATGCAAGGTAGGAAGTGCAGAACATGTTCACTTAAATATTTTTGCTTCTAAGTGACAAAAGCAGTTTAACATCAGGATTATGTTGTTGCTTAAGAAGAAAACATACAATGTTTCTCCAAACACAAGCTGAATAGATGTAAGTATAAGGGAGACTCAGACTTATGGTTTGAACTGTGTTTACAAGGAACATACATCATCTCATGCTTCTCCACAGCCTTTTTGCCTACACAACCACAAGTGAAAAGTAACTTCACCTGGCATCAATAGACTAGTCAAGTAGTTCTTAAAACAGTGCAGTGCCACAGTAACTCCCTCAAAGGAACAGTTCCATAGCACTATCTGAAGCTCAGTGAAATTTCTTATTTCAGTGTCAGGGATGTGTTGCCTGAAGAGGCACAAGATTTCCTAGAAAAGAGATACTAGATCCTTTTTTTTTCAGTGAGGATAAATAGCTGAACCAATATAGCAGCATCACATTGGCCTTTAATTATGATTACTTTTTTACTGCACCTACAAATATTCTGGGCAAGTGAACCAGCAACAATTCTCTTAAAAAGCCTAAAACCATGGCCTTCTTTTAGAATACTATAATATCACTGTCTTTTCTTAGGGGGCTGTTTACTGTGACAGGAATTAGCAAGAACATACGTCAGAACACAATTTGGTTGCAGGTCCATTATTAAAGAGTATGCCAAGATACAAGAAACAATAATGACACTGTAGTGACAACTACGTGTAAGAAGCAATTAATCTCTCCCCTCAGTAACTTGGGTTTAAACCGGCTAGTTGCATAGAACTGAAAGAGAGCTGTGACTTTTCTGTACTAGAATTTTATTATACACTGCATAACTCTATTTTCCTAAATCAATTAGCAGTAACAGAAAAGAAATCAATACATTCAATTCGTCTGTAGCATTCTATCCCAGTCTCCATGCAGATCAACTTCTTTTAAGTATCCCTTCTTTCCAGATTATTATTTTCAAACAAGAGCTATTGTCCAAGTCTTCAACAGAATTAATGCCAAGTTACTGCAATGATTAAGTCATTAAAATCAACCTTGCTGGGTAAACTGAAGCAGTGTAACAACTGCTGTCCCCCATTTTCATGGCAAGGTTGATTTAAGATGCTATTGAATTCCTTTGCACTGTCAAGTGACTGGGACAGCAGCAGCACCCACTGAAAGCAGATCTATTCCACTGTAGATGCAAAGACATGCACACAATTGCTTGAAGTTATAAATATTTTCCAAGATCCATTTCAGCTGCCTACATTACCTAGCTTTAACTATCTATAAACACACTATATGAACATATTTATGGGATGTTCTAATCTACTTATATCTAGAGAATCTAAATTGTATTTATTGTTTTACTTACATTTCATCCTGCCAAATTCCGCATTGTAACAGAAAATCCAGTTTCTTTATCCTAAAAAAAGTTTGCATAAGTTAAGGAAATGCCGTATTCAGGGATGTACTGCCAGAGATATATCCAGGGATGCTGTGGAGAAGGTCAAGTACATGGGCAGGAAGCCTCCTCTTCCCTCTCCCACCCTCGACTAAGGTGAGTGGTGTTGCCTCCTGAAACGGAGCCAGGGCAGAGGTACAAGTTGCTCAGTGCAGACCCGAGACACGGCAGCTTCCAGGAAAGCAGTCAGCAACAGAGTCAAGTTTGCTGGAAGCAGTTTTCAAAAACAGCTCCAAAAACAGCTCTGGTGGAATTCTCTTATTTCACGATAAAGCTGGTAAGGAAGTTTCTCAATCTTCTTTCTAGCTTTCTCTTTTAGTTACAGGCAGAGCTATCAGTGCTTAGCACTTCTCATTTTAAGATCCTATTTTGAGTCACACATACTTTTCATAAGCTCAATGTTTGGGCTGGAATACTCCAGCCAAGCCGCTGTCTCATAATTAGACACACACACACACACACACACACACACACACACGCACGAACTCTCCATCCTTAAACAGTTCAGGCATTTCCAAGAACTATATTTCTGGAAAGTATCTTTTTCAGTTTGCATTATAAAAAAATGGAAGCTGTAGAAGTGTTTATGTTCTACAGGGAATAGCAGCAAAATTATTATTTATATTGTAGGAGCATTCAGAGCCTTCAAATGCAACTGAGCATCCACTGGCCTAAGGATCATACAAACTACAAAAAGACAAGGCAAAAATACCATAAAAATAATACACAGAACTCTACTTAATTCAATATGCTGATAATTCAATATTCAATTTTCTGACTACAAATTTACTTATTCAAAAGTATTATTCATAAGTTATTTGATACTGTTATTTGATAAGAGACTTGGGGCTTGTTAGCCCAGAAGTTTACCAGCCTGCAGTATCACCAGCGAGGAGCAGCAGCAGATATTCACAGTTCTGAAGCCACTTCATATACTTTACAGTGACTTAAAACTTCAGTACTTTGAATTTCACAATCTCCTTATGGCCACTTATTAATGAAGATTGTTTTCCCCTTTGCCCTACACTTAAAAAAAAAAGATCCTCCCAAACTCAAAACCCTCCACAAATCATTACAAAGAGGCAACAAAGCATTGTTTTGTAATCTGCAAACATACAAGATCTACCAAATAAAAATACTAGACACAGACTGTACAAGGCTAGAAATAGCTATTCACATTTGCTGTATTCATCACTATCCATTTTCTTTATTAATTGTGTTAGAATATGCTAGAGATGTTTGAATACACAGCCCCCCAAAAAATTATTCTAACAAATCCTCTTGGCTTAACACTTATTACGCTTTGCTCACCAAAGATAAATCTTAACAACACAGATGCCTGTTTCCTGTCTTATACTTTAAATCATCAGATATGTTCTATTCATCAAGCTATTCTGGTATTGCTTTCATTGTTCCACCATAGGCAGTCTTTGAACTCTGAGCATTATTACCATCACCTTTAGCCTATGAGTTCAAGTTGGGCTTTTAGAGGCACTTATGAATTGTATGAGTTTTCTATGAAATACACTCAGTTCCACTGCTAGAAGAAAGAACTTTTCAATTACTTTCTGAAAGAAAAGAAAGAAGCAATACTTCAGATTTCATCTGATTTAATCTGAAGTGGATGTATCTGACCTGTCCTGAAGAGGACTCACATATTGCCAAAGGAGAAGAAAAGAGGCAATGTATCCAACACCAATCTATTGGGTCTAGATAGTAATCAAGAAAAAGCAGCAAAAGAAAAGGAAATTCCAAAACACATTTGGAGGTTTATCTCTCACACATCACTTCTACTATTTCCACAGAGTCTCCCAACGATACCTACCCTGCTTAAATGTATCCCTGGCCCATGAAATAGAGATGCTGGATGCAGATGAACCTATGATTCTCACCATTGATTAGAAAACAAAAGACAGAAGTAAGCTTAATAGAAGCATGAGCACTTCCTGAATTAATTTAGCTTTTAGTATATTGGAAGAATCCTGTTGCCTAAGATGAATTGTTGCTTCACTGTCTTTTGTTGACATCTCTGAGGTTGTCACTAGACTCCAGTACTTAAGTAAGAAGGGAAGTAATGTCTCTAATGAGTGCTGTGAGAAATCCAGAGAAGGTGAATATGAAAAACAATCATACACACAAACCTCCAACAACCCAAAAACCAAGCACCACCAATTCCCCACCCCTCACAACCTACTCTGTGTATCTAGAAAAAAAAGAGAGGCCTACGTTATTGACTTAATGTTTCCAAGGAGTCATAGCTCCCAGGTACGTGTCTGCGCTTTGGACCCTAACTGGGATATGTCCCAAAATGCAGAAATAGAAATTTGCATCAGCTACCAAAAACCCTAAGATGAATTCAAGGAATTTAAGAGTAACTTGGTTTTAGTTGGTCTCACTTTTATTCCTCCAAGGTGTTTCAGGGATGTTTGGGAGGGGGAATAAAATACAGAATGAGTCTGGATGTAGAGATTTGCAAAATAAGCATATGAAACTAGCTGTCCAGTAAGAGCTAGCTGCCTATAGTCTCCTCCAAGTCAGTAGCGTGGAATAGGAGCTCCTGCAGAGTGATTAATTCTATCACAAGACAAGCCTCTAAGGCAGACAAGATGACTCATGTTTGGGGAGAGGAGGAATCATCTCTATTACCTGTAGCAGGTGCCTAGGCAACTATTTTAAACTCAATGACTACCTTTTCAGGTAGCTAAAATTAGGTAATGCTGAATTGCATCTGAGATGCAGAATAAATACACCAACAAACAAGCTCATCAGGGAAATGCTATATAATCAAAAGGTTATTCAAAACTTCTGGAAAGATGAGTATAAATATCTAGTGCTAGAAATTGCCCCTGACATGAAAACATCCAAGTTTTTCTATACCTTTTCTGTTTCAGACACAGAATTAAGTGTCATCGAAGGTTTTTTCATACATTATTTTCAGCAGAAATATATGTGCATGCAAATTCAGTACAAAAATAATTATGCAAAGTATGTGGCATAACTGAGTTGATTGGTTTTCTTCTTTTGAAAAGGAGATGATGTAATACTCCTCCAGTGCAGGGGAGGAGCATTTATTCCAAACTAGAATTCCATAAAAAAATGACATTATTTTTACCTGTTCTTTAGTTTTGTCTGTGTATTAAAATATAAGAACTCAATCGAGTGCTGAACGACAATATGAACAGATCTACTCTCCATAATATAGCATTTTTTAAAAAACATTATTTTGGTTTTAGCTAAGAACTTGGATATTAATGAACATACAAGTAAGAATGTGAGTATTAATAGATATGCAAGTATAAAATGAACAATGATCATGATCAATGACCATTAATTATTTAGGTTAGAAGGGACTTAGGCAGTTTTTCTTATCTAACATCCTGATCAACGCAGATCAGATGATCAAACTCCAAGACCAGATTGTTCAGGGCTATGTCCAGTTGGCTCTTGAAACATCCAAGAATGAAGATCCTACAGCCTCCCCAAGCAATCTTTTCCAGTGCTTACAGATAACTTTTTTTTCCCTTTAAGTCAAGTCAAAGTATCTCCTCTCATCTAATGAGTCAACCTCTAGCCATAGACCTGTGGAAAAGAGTCTGCCTTGGTCTTGGTAACTTTTTCACAAACAGAAGAACGTGACTGCCATGTTCCCCTAAGCCATTTCTTTTCCAGGCTGAACAAGCCAAATTTCTCAGTCTTTCCTCACAGGGCAAGTGTTCCTGCCACTGACCAGTCTGGGGGCCCTCTGCTGAATTTGCCCCAGTTTATTGATGTCTTTCCTGTATTGGGGTGTCCCTCAAACCTGTACATGGTAGTCTAGGCGTAATCTCATGAACGCTGAGTAAAAGTGAATTACTTTTTCCCTCAGTCTAATGGCTGTGCTCCTATTAATGCAACCTTGGATGCTGTTGGCTGCGAAGGCACCCTGTCAGCTTACACTCAGATTGCTGCCTACCATGACCTTCATGTTTGTTTCAGCAGAACTGCTCCCTAGCCAATGAGCACTCAAGATGTACTGATGGCAGTTTGTCCATCCCAGGCTCAAGGCTAAGTTATCTGCCTAGTTTCACAAGGTCACTGTTAGTCCTTTCCTCCTCAATTTGCTGTCATCCACAGATATGACAAGAGCACTTTGAATCTTCTCCTCCATGTAACTGATGAAGAATTAAACAAGACAAGGGCACAGGACACACTCCTGGTCTGATGGCACAGTCAGTTTTCCATCCACCTAGTAGACTGCTCATCTGAGATGTAAAGTCTCAACCTGGATACAAGGATGCTGCGGCAGCCTATGCCAAAGTCTTTCTAAAGTCCTTCATTGAAAGTTTTTGGGTAAAGTAGAGGATGTTACATAGGATGGGAAGTCCCTTCGTGAGTGACTAATTACATAAGAGAGAACAAACAAAAGTGAAGAGAGAGTAAGCTCTTCCTATAGAGAGCACTGACAGATTCACAGAGATAGCTGGGTTGCAAGCTGGGGTGTTTAACACATTCATACAACTCATTCCCATTTCTAGATCACAGGAGGTGATGAAAGTTGCTCACGATACTAAATAGAAAGCATTACAGAAAATGGTCTGTTAGGGACAACTGCAGAGGACCTTACAAGACTGAATGACTGGGCAATAAACAGCAATAGCTCACCTGCATCTTGAATATTGCCAGCAGCTCTGGCTCCCCTTCTCTAAAAGCATACAATAGAATTGGAAAGGTAAGAGAAGGGCAACAGAGACAACCTGAGGCAAAGAAATCTCATCCCTGGAAACATTCAAGGTCAGGCTGGATGGGGCTTTGAGTGACTTGATCCAGTTAAACATGTCCCTGCTCACTGCAGGGGGGCTGGACTAGACGACCTTTAAAGATCCCTTCCAACCCAAAGCATTTTAATATTCTATGAATGGTCCCCATATAGGAATCAAGGACACGAGTTAGAACTCTTTGGTCCAGAAAAGACAGAATTGAGGAGGTGAATGAGAAAACTCTCTAACATCCTGGGTAGCACAGGCAGGGGAAATTGGAACAAACAGGGAGAGCAGATGAAGCGAGCAAGTGAAGTTCCACACAGACAAAGGAAGGGGCTCTTTGGACATCACTGGGCTGTTGAAGTCCTTGTAGAATGCTCCTGCAATTGCTAAACATGTACATGTTTTCAGTTGTGAAAAATGTACTGAAATTACTAAATAAATACACAGAACCACACTGTTTCTGTAAAGTACTGTGCCACTGTGCTAAAATACAGGTAGTGTGCACTTGCCTTCTTCACATCTTCTCTACTGACCATTTGTCTTTGGTAATTCTTAGGGGCAGGACAGTCCGAGCCAATACAGAATTTTTTAGGTTTTATGTCGACTTCTCACAATACTCAATTCAAAAGTAACTACAATAAAGTAAAATAGGTTATCAGTCCCCCTTGCTGAGGTTAACTGCTGTTTGAGAGGCCTTTGGGAATCCTGCCTGGACTCCAGGTGGCACCCCAGAAGGAGTCTCTTGTAGGTCCTGTATCCTATTTGCTATGTCAGAATCGCAAAATCTAGGCTGTATCAAATGGTATTAGGTAACTGAATTGAGCCCTCCATTCCTAGAACACAGTGAAATGGGAGAAAAATGCCATATAAAGAGCTTAATACAGGGAAAACTTACATATTTTTCATGGAAAGGTATTGTTTTCACAGTGCACACCTAAATCAGAGAAAATTTATTACACCAGAGCTTGCTATGGAAGCAAGACATTTAGTTTTACTGTGGAGATATGGAAAGGACTTAGTGCATAACCAAAGGAGCACTGCAAGCCCACAGTAGCTGCAAGCTACATGAGATTTAAGCAATGAACTATGGAAAGTTGCAAAGGCTCAAACCCAAATCTTATAAACCAAATGGACAAAAGACACATGAGCTCATGAACACAAGTCAAATTGAGCAACATGAATATGAAAAAAAAAAAGTAACCTTGGTACTGACAAGCATGTTGACTTAATTTCAGGACTATGCCAGTGATAAATCGATCTATTGTGAGCAAGGCGACAAAACAATTTCTATGAAAGTAAATGAGTACATCAGGAAAATCTTCTTTCCTGTGAGGGTGATGGAGCACTGGAACAGGTTGTCGAGACAGGTTGTGGAATCTCCTTCTCTGGAGACTTTCAAAACCTGCTTGGATGCCTTCCTGTGTAACCTTCCCCAGGTGAACCTCCTTTGGCAGGGGGGTTGGACTACATGATCTCCAGAGGTCCCTTCCAACCCCTACCATTCTGTGAAATTCAGACTTCTAGCTCTCCTTCTTTAAGGGTCCAACAGGGAACTTGAATACAATTTTAGAAAGATCCCACAAAGTTATACAGTTTGTTAGATTAGTAATTTAGAATTATTTTTTATACAAACCATGTTGCTTAAACAAAACAAGAACATTTGTAAATTCAAGAATACTGGCAAAAACAATATTTCAAAATTGTGCTTAATTTTACCAAACCTCTGTAACTTAAAAAGAACCACTTAAGACTTTCATTTTATCATTTTGTTAAAACAAATTGTTTTTTCCCTTTTCTATTTAGGCATGCAATATAGCTAGTATATAGGAGCAGATCCATGATCTGCTAACAAAAGCTAGGTTTTGTAAGTACTCAAAAAGGAAGCAAAAAAGATTCTAAACACTCCATGCCCAAACATTTCAGAAGTGATCAGCAAAATACTCAGAATTACTGGCAGGAAGCAGTGGAGCGTAGCCAGAGCACACACTAAGTGTATTAAAGTTGTCTTCTTCAGAAGGACTGATGTTCAGGAGCTACAAGGCCATTCAACACACCAACTGGAACAATCACACATTAATAAGCTCTGTTTGAGCTAGTGAATGTGAACTAAGCTCTTTCTGGACAACAAACCCTTGACATAACTTTTTGATCAATATTCTATTTTTGTGTTCAGGTGCAATTGCTTTCAAAACATGTATTGCAGGATTATGTATATAATTAAAAAAAAAATCAGTATGATTTTTGGAGTTAGCACTGTGTACCTTGAAATTAGGGTCCAAAACACGAAATCTACAGCAAAAGAAACATGAATACTATTTTTACATTTCACATTGTTATACATACACAGAGTACAAATAAACTGATTATATCATGTTATTCAGAACACAGATTTAAATCGATAATTGTAATGCCCAAGGTTTCCTCAGAACTGAAGTTCTGCTCGACTATTTACATAAAGAACTTTTATACTAAAATAATAAATTCTCTCAGCATGAAGGTAACTGAGCATACAAAATTTACACAAAAGAGCGTGGAAAACCAGACTCCTCACAATTTCTCTTTAAAACTCTAGCTGTATTACAAAGCTTCTGTTTGAGACAGTCCATATCCAACATGAAGGAAGATGCTTTGTTCACTGAGCAAGAAAACAGTTGTGAACCTGTGGCCTCTTGAACAAGAGAGGTGCATCAGGTTCAACGGTGCACAGTCTGCTGCCTGCTCTGCACTGTCCTATACGTGCAATCATCAACATCTGCCAAACGATAAACAATGGTGAGCTAGATCCAAACTACTGGATTGAAAAGACCACTCCATTATTGAATTATTCCATTTAATATGAAATTCTCCTCCTGCCCACAAGTCAGACATCTCAGTAGAAGAAAGGGGTTACTGCAGTGATTTACACAGCTATGGAATTGGTACTGTGTGAATTCTCTCTTCTGGAACTAAATTTCTCATTCATGAACAGTTTAAAGTATGAGAGCAGATACATCAAAAGATACATACCAAAGATGATGTGTAACAAAGACGAGTAGATGCAATGAGGCCTTATTATAAAGTTAAGCTTTACAAATGCCTATGTAAATGTTTTGTAATGCATTTAGAGATATGCAGTACTATTATTTTTCTTAACTGAATACAATTTGCAATGCAACACCACAATGTGCTGCTTCAAAACACTTTCCCTTTTTTTTTTAAAAGAAAATTTTAAAAGCCCAGTCATTTTACCATGTTTATTATTTGCCTATTGGCATTGACAGTTCTTCCTTATCGTTTACAACTACCAAGAGATCAGCTGGTTAAGCAGACTACACTGAATAGAAAAGAGAATTTCAGCAAAGCACATATAAAAATTGGCATATTGGAAAAAAGATGGTGATTTTGGAATGTCTTCTTCAATACTGACCTCCAAAAGCAACACGAAGCAGTTATCTTAGAAAAATATCAACATCACAAAGTATGGCAAATTGTGCAAAAGTCTTCTAAGACTCTTCCCCAGATACCATGTTTTACTCTAAAAGTTATTACACATTTTTCCTTTAAATAGTGAACTGAAAAGCACCACACAAGTTTAGAAACCCTTCATATACATTAAAAAAAAAAAAAGCCCTTTGTCAGTAAACATGTACCTGTAGGGAGTAGCAGTTTTTCCAGTCCAGGTAGAGAAAGGTTCTGTTATGTGCAGTTAATATTTATACAAATATTATCCAGCCTTTAAATCTCATATTCTGCATCGATTCTGAACTGTGCTATTTAATAGCACATAATGATCCGGAAAACATTGGCATTCACAGCCATAAGAATAAAACTTATCTCCAACATGAATAACAGCTACTAGATCTGAGGGAAACATGTCAGGAAGTCAGTGTTATTAGAGATCAAGAAAAACAACACATAGCTCACTTGAAAAGAACTAACTAATATGTAATTAGCAAAGACCAGGAGAATAGATAATGAAGTCTTGGAGGTTAACACTTATAATCTATTTTCTTCATCAGTTATTAAAGAGAAAAACATTACTGGACAGAAATCTATATCCTTCTGTATGCTGAAACTACTTCAGGAACTTAAGGGAAGTGTTTACAAAGTCAATTTTTGTGAAAATCAATCAATCCAGAGATTGTAGAACTGTAAAGGAGTCCACCTGGGAAGTCTATCAAGTCTGCTTGGGAACAATATGCCAAACCAACTATTTACTGAAGTAACACAGCACTTATTACTGTTGTGAGGTGACTTGTGTTTAGTGTGATCAACAGATTGTCACAGGACAGAGAGAAATAATGAAATTACCAATGACAGCAGACAGTCATTTTGAAAGCTGCTAACGAGACCAGGCAAAGAGCAGGATTGATTAGACCAATAAACAATGCAACATTTCCATCAGAGCTGACACAGAAGCCTAGAAAAGTGCCTGAACTGAAGCAGAATTTTGTTGAGGAATGCAGCATCTGAAAATAATTTCTAGACTGCTAACAAAGAGACTAAAAGGCAAATCAGAGAAGGAACAGGAAGCCATAGAAGATGACGTTGTCACATTGGCTCATATCCTTTCACTGCAAAAGATCCACAGACATTAAAGTTAGAGGAAACCACTGAACAACAAAGATTTGTCTGTCTCCAACAGTGAATAAGATCCACTTTCACAAAACCTTTGGGATCTACTTTGATTCCAAAATTTTCATTATGCTAAGTATTTTCTTACAGAAATGTTGAGCTGTGGTATGCTGGGTACACATCTACATCTAAAACATTCACTATGCAGTGAGAACCTCATCTACCTTTACTAGAAGTATGCATTTGTCTCCGAGAAATATTCAATCTCTAAGTATCTTCTCAATGAAAATAATTAACAACTGAAAGTCTAGTGCTTCGATTTAACCTGTTTAAAACATTTAGCACTTTCACACAGTTGTGAGGCACATCTGGTGAAATACAGTATATAGTAATGCTATTTCAGCTATCTAAACAAAATCACTTTTCTAGCTTGTTTAGTGCAATGCTAGTATTTCCCTTTCCTCTATCAATATGACTGATATAAAGAAATAATTTTCTTTCTCCTCCCTCTTTCATACACCGGGGATAGAGATGAGTCGTGTAATTTGTGCAAAAATGCATTTTCTAAGGTACCTTGTATATACCTTACTAGTAAAGAAGACTGGCTGTGAAATAAATATTTTCTACTTTTTTGATTTTTAATTACCAGAAAATTATACTACTGTCTTACAGCTGGAATGAAATGAAATTCGATGATTATTTATTTTACACTTTAAAAAAATAATTTCCTCTTTTAAAAAATGCTTCTCTACCATTATTTCATGATTTGTATTTATAGAGCTTCTTTGGCTTCCATTTGTTTTGTTTCTCCTTCCTCCTTTTTTTTTTTATATAAATGCAATCCTCTCTGCTTTTGAGCTTTTATTGGCAATTCCTTATTCCATGGCGATCTCATGTTCTGTCTGTTACAAACTTGTGTTTGTGAACTGTAGCCATATTTTTACTTCCTTAAGATTTAGCTATACCAAGGTCAACAGGTATTCTACTTCATGAGGAAGTCTGTTATCACCTTGTAGGCTAATAGTCCCTAATTGCATGATGCCCTTTTATTATCTCCCTTGACCTGGCTGTCAGCTTGTGCATTGTGCCTTGCTGGCAGATCTAATAATTCTTCCTCCTCAGCTAAGTTTATACAAACATTTTAAGTACAGAGTTGTCCTTAACACAAAGAGTTAATTTGATTTGTTTTAATTAGTCATTTGTTAGATGCCTCACTGTCATCTCAAAGTCAACCCAGAGAACAAGGAAGATCCTCAGAGGCTTTCAGCTAAGACTTCCTTCTAAGTTTTTCACGGATGAGGATGTCTCACCTTATTTAGAACTTCACCACTGCAAGTTCAGCTACACTGTTCCAAGTGCATCTTGCAGCATCACTATAATCTGTCATTTGCTTTTCATTTCAACAGGAGAGCTTAAACATAAGCCTGCTCTCTTATCTTCCTTTTTCCAGATCAGATGTTTACCTTTCTCATCCTTCTGCATTTATTGCAGAAAAATTATTTAGGACATGCATTCCATTTCTAAATGTCTTATTACTTTGTTATGTTTCTCTCAAATTCATAGATTTTGTTCACCTTATTCAAAGGCCCATGTACACTTTCCCTTCCTATATGCCTTCCCACAGAATTTCTGTCACTGTTTTTACTTCAGTAATTAATGCTTCTCCTTTCACTTTTGTACCTTCTTCAGCACTGACTCTCTCTATGCATAAGCTCATCTAACATCAGTAAGATCATCTGACATCCATAAGCCACATATTCAGTGACAGCAAGACATAAAAATGGATTTCTAAAAAAAGAAAGATTCACACATTTTGTACTCATCCCAAGAAATAAGTTTCAGCATGATTAAAATTAATTCAGAGGGCTTGTCTCATTTTTCTCCTATGAAAATCAAAGGCAAGTATCATACTGACCATTTTCTTAGGAATGGCACAAGCAAAGTCACAAAATCATTTCTAGTTTGACAATTTTTTCCAAAATATTTCACTGGTGTTGTATGGAGTACTACGATAGTTCTTTGCCTGTGGGTGGCTTTAAAATTTCTCCAGCACTACTCTCTTATACTTTAAGTGGGCAAGAGAATCTATGCTATCCATGTTTTATACGACTACAGACACTTTTTATAGGCCAACAGCTTTCTTACTTCCCTTGGTATAAACTTTATCCATGAGCTGTGTTTCAAGGAAAATAGAGATGGAGTCCAACTTATCTTAAAATCTTCTTGAGCATTGCTTATAGGTGCAAGCATAAGCAAACATTTCAGGAAGGTAAAAATGCATTAAAAAAAACCCCTTCTAAATCTATCAGTAATGTGGATTCAAATGCACTCAAAGTACTATCACTGATATTTAAAGGGCAATGTTCGACCTACAAGGTATAGCAACACTCTGTTTCAGAGGCAGAAAGGGTGAAGGAGGGAAAGGAAATAAAAATTAAAAAAATCTTTCTTTGGACATGATCTCAATAAAAGTAGACTAAGTCAGATATTTTGCCTTCATTTTCTACTCTGTGTAACTCCAAGTCTCCTTAATGCCCTTGTCCAAACTCCAATTAACATTATGTTTTGATTTCTGCATAATTTCTTATTTCTATGCAAATTCTCAAATAATCAGATATGTAATTTGGTTCTCTGATGTATAAGATGTTCTGTTTCCAGCAAAACCCCAAAATTTGCTTCACTAAGCTAGTTTGAATAAATTTGTATTTCAGCTTTTAAAAAACTGTCCAAGAATTTATTCCATGAGATTAGAAATCCTGTACTCAATGCATAACAGCCTCTACCAGTTCTGCTAGAGGATAAAAATCTTACAAAATCGCAGCTAAAAGATAAAAATGTTAGCACATGGTAATGCTACGTACAGAACTGCTTTCTTAATAATGTTTAATTTAAGAACCTATCCACCTAATTTGAACTGCATGTTTGCAGTACACATACACTTTCAATTTATTTTTTTTTTTACAAATGAATATTACAAATTAATATTTATTTTGTAATTCTGTAATTATTATGAAGTAATAAATCCCTAACCTCTGCTGATGGGTACACAACATTCTCTTTTCATTTTGCTTTACTTTTTACTTCATATGCTCACGAGGAAGAGGTACTAACAGTATTTACTTCTCTCTTTTTTAATTTCCCTGCTCTCCTGGGCTCTCCTGTCCCAGCCCATACCTGTTGCAATGGGCCAGCCATCACGCCAGCAGGAATCCACCTGGTTGATAGTGCAGAGCTGAGATGATGCCCTGAAGGCACATGTTTTTGTTCACAACAGAGCAGGTACCCATCAACCTCAATTTTTATTTACTGATTTAATGCAGCAATGATTACTGTGCTGTAAGTCAGGGCACAGTGAGACAGACATCTGACAAGCTGAAGTATGCTGACGTCAAGGGAATTACTTGAGCGCTGGTTAAACTTTGGCATCTACAAGGCCATGGTGAGGATCACCTCCAAACAGCGTGAGGTTATGACATTTCAGGTCATTTCATTTCAGGAAAAGTAATAATCAGAGAAAAAAACAACAACAACATTTCAAACTTCAAAAGATTGGTCATATCTATTGCATCCAACTGAGGCAAATGAAGAACCCAAAATTTTACACATTAGTAGTTAGCACAACATCTCTTTTCCGCAAATCAAAAATGTATCTTAAGATTCTGCACAGAATTCTAACAAAAAGCAAACATCATCAGATTTTAGTATATCTTAAGTATAATTTCCTTTATATAATTTCTGCACTGGGGTAAGGAGAGATGTAGCTACAAATGCTGGAGAAAAATCATTCTTACCCCAAGAGTAGTCAAACTGAGTTCTTTAGGCTGTCACTTCGATACAACACAAACATGCAAGACATAGCCATATTTTCACCAGGGAACTTTGTAACACCAGAAACTAGCACCAGAGCAGGAATTAAAAAAAGAACAAAAAATCCCCTAACAATCACGTTTCCTTTCTTGTGAAAGGAATTTTTAGCCTCTGTACAGCTCTGCCAGCTGGTAATCTCTGCCATCAGAGCCCATACATGATACACAGTTCAAAGATTGTTAAAATACAGTTACATACTGGGCTACATGAACTTCAAAGGGATCTCATTCCAGTAACATTAAAATGTCAGTGAACATACAGAAAGTTTGCCTCCAGTTTATCTTCTTTCAACAGATAGGCCTAACACAGATGAAGATACTAATCTCCATGCTGACATAAAGCAGAAAGAAGGGTGATGTAGATGTTCCAGGAGGATGGCTATCGGTAATTGAAGAGGAGGGAAAACACACCTATAATCTAAATAAATTGACTAATGGAAGGTATTGCTAGCAACATTTTTTAAACTAACTCTATGTAGGTGAGTCAATAAGGACCTTAACTGAGGTGGCTACTTTGCATCAATTTCTGACTGGTAATAAAACAAAAGCAGTACTCTGTGACAGAGGACATTGAGTTAAAATCATTAGTTCTAATGAAGATGCTTGAGATTTACAATGGCACTACTGAAGGGAGAAGAATAGAATTTAAAACCTAGATCTTTAATTCAAAAGCTTAATCCTGAACCAGAAGTGTGCACAGAAGGGCACATTCACATTCACCCCTTTCGAAAGGGGGGGGGAGTAAAAAAAGAGTAACGTTCTTTAAATTTCATATGTTCTATTGGTTTAAATGTCATCATGTCTTTTTCAAGCTTGCACAAAAAGAGTAACTGTTGTAGGACATGCACTTCAGTGCAAAATAAATGGCGGCATCTTAGGAAACTGCCTCTCAAAGACAATCCTTTCGAATGAGAACCACAATTTTGGCTTTTCACCTTGCATATATTTACAGAACATAAAACCAAACAAACTGGGCAGATGCCGTTTCTTTTGTCTCCCTTTAGACAGGATATAGTGGCATAAAGCAATGAACCAAAACATACCGTTCCCCTGGTGACATTCACAGTATGCATATGCAGTACTAATAAGATAAAAGAATCAGACATGCATCATTAATTCAAAAAAGCACCACTAAAAAAAAAAGTGGAAAAAGGAGGGAAATTGTTTCAAAACAGTTTATGATGTCAGTCTGATTAGAATTCAGCAGTGTCACTCACCCCTGCATTTCTACTGCAGTTATACAGTAAATCTGCAGTATTTCAGCCAACCAGGACAGCCTGAGAAGAAACAAGATGTGCCTCTTTGCAATTGCTTTCTCAGAGTTTGAACAACTTTAAGGAACAAAATATTTTGAAAGCTGGAGTACTTACTGTTAACAACTGTTTGGGGAGAAAAAGAAAATCTCAAACATTTTTTTCATCTGTTTTGACTTGAGAGAAAAGTTCGCAGCTATATAAACACTGGTACAGCAGGAGCCCAGTGCAAAGCCCAGCATGGCCAACATCCACAATGTGCAACAGGCTCCACTCATTGTTCAGGCTTCACTCAGCTTTCTATTTTTCTTACATTACTTTGTCTGCTAACATACCAAACTCCACAGTTACATTCAACAATACTACCAGGATGACTTGCTAAGAGGAAGAGATTTTATTATTACTTAGTGCATAATGTTTTGACCCCATTTCATTTTTCCACTAGCAAAAGTAATTCACATCATCAGATTTCATTTTGATAATGGCCAAAGCTACTATGCTTAATATCATCAATAAATTACAAGCAAGTCATTGGTTTATATACTTTAAAAAATATATTTACAGCATAATATTAAGTATTTGTTTTTTCCTTCTAGGTTGTTCTTTCAACAATATAAATGAATTAAAAAGTTAAAATAGCTCTGCTGTTCTTTACAAATATGTACGTAGTTCAAATAATTAGTATTTTTTAAAAAGATCTCCCACTGATATTACTCCAATTCATCAGTGGCAAACATTTTTATTTTTAAAAATATGTAAAATGCTTTAATAAACGTATACTTAAACTATGTGTGATTGTAGATTTTTTTAGCTATGATTATTTTTAAGAGGAAATTAATACAGTTGATCAGTTTATTTCATTCACTACTTCAGGGAACAAATGCATTCTCTAAAATCATTGTGCATGCAAAATTCGTCAAATAATGAACACCTCCCCTATGAAGAAAGGCTGATAAAGTTGCTGTGGTTCAGTATGAAGAAGAGAGGCTCTGGGAAAACCTCACTGTGGCCTTTCAATATATGAAGGTGGCATTTAAAGAAAAAGGGAAAGAGACTTTTTACCAGAGCCTGTAGAGACAGGACAAGGGGCAATAGTTTTAAACTGAAAGAGGGTAGCTTTAGATTAGACTCAAGAAAGAAATTACTTACAACGAAGGAAGTTGTGGATGCTTCATCCCTGAAGGCAATCAAGGCCAGCTGGGAAGGGGATTTGAGCAACCTTGCCTCATGGAAGGTGTCCCTACTCATAGCAGGGGGCTTTGACTCAGTATCTTTAAAAGTCCCTTCCAACCCAAACTAGTCTATGATTTAAAAACACGACTGTTCCTTCTCTGATCCATGAACTTGGCAGGAGAAGAAACCCAAATTATGGACTTGCAGGTTTTCAGAGGGGCTAGTACTTTTCCTAGATTTGTATTTTATATATGTGTGTGTGTGTATGTGTGTATGAATGTATAAACACACATATATTCTCAAGTGCAGACTAATCCTGACAACCTAATAGTTCTGACTTTACCTCTCCAACCTTTGGCTCTGAGACCCCTCTAAGAGAAGAAAACACCCCCGAGTCTTGCCTCCTTTTTCCTAGTGTCTCTCAGGAAGAAAAAAAAAAAGTGACAAAATCCTGAACATATATGTCTCACCCACAATGATTTCTGGGTTGGATCAGTACCTTTAGGTAGCAGACCAGCACCTTTGTTCCCTTTAGTCATTTTTTCATAAAATTGGAAATTGAACAGTCCATATGTTGGAAACAGACACTTTCTGAAACTCTCTCCTTCGTGCTCCTGTATTTTATGTGAGACAAGGTATGGAAAGAAGGCAACTGTTCCTTCTCTTCTTGGCATCTATGTAGCAAATGAGTAAGATTTTCATCACCTTACAAATCTAATGATTACTGGTGATGGCTCTCTGCCAAATCCCATTATTTGGTCTTTGCAGTACTCGAATGGAAGTACTTTATATTCTGAATAAGCTGAACCTAGAATGCAATTTTTTAAGACTAATTACCGCTATCTTGAACCAATGCAAAATAGATGCCATAGTAAGGTGTAAGGTTACAGAACAGTAGTACTAAGAAAGCATCAACAGAAGAACGTATTTTTCTAATTTGATGCATATATAAGTCCTTGAATTGACAAGAAAAAAAGAAAAAAAATACATTAATAGGTAACAAAAGAAAGGGAAACAGAAGAAGTATTGCTTTTCAAAACACAAAGAAGACAAAAGGATGCAGTATATCTAGAGGGACTGCATAGGATCTGAGATTTTCTTAGCATGCTGGTACTACATCTAGGGGCATGTGAGGAAAGCCTGCTTCAGGTATTCAGATTTTTTAAAAAAGGAAGGCCCTGGCATTTTTCAACTTTTTTTTTTGCCTTTTTTATTTTTTTTTAAAACACTTCCCTCCCCCCCCTAGTTACTTTCTGGGATAAAAGAGAGAGAAAGGAGAAAGGGTGAGTGGCTCAAGAACTGCAGTCTCCAAACTGAATGGGAATTGTAAGTTTTATTTATTTGCTTTTCCAGGAAAAAGATCCCCCCACAAGGCTTAGTGTTTCTCTGATGTAGTCTAAAATGCAGTCAGCTTAGTGACATGGGATTCTAGAGGACAGCTCACCTTGCTATGTTCTTTGAAACATGTACAGATGATTCATCAACAGCACTTCAAACTTCACTCTCATCATCACAGGGAATGCAATGGCAATGAAAAAGTAACTATCAAGTACGAGACAACTACTAAAGATAGGAAAATAAGCAAAAAACATTGACAATGGGCTGAAGAAATACTCTTCATCAGCCCATCACACCACTTCACACTTTGCCACGTGTGGAAGGCTACCATCTGCACTACAAAAAATTTTGGAGACATCAGTGATAGAAAAGATAAGCAAGAAAAATTTTTAAAAATTAACCAATCTGTAACAGCAAGCCACACATTATGTAAATTGATTCAAAGAACTGTCTCGATAGTCAGAAAAATTATAGAAAACAAGGACAGAACAAGGAGTATGCAATATCACACCTAAGAAATATCACACAGTGAGATTGGTTTTCCATATGAGATGCCTTATATGAGGGTGAAGTAAAAGAAGATGAAAAAGAGAAACAGGAAGGAGTGCTAGCTGTAGTTCACCAGCTAGCACTTCACAACAAAATTATGCTGGAAAATATACTATAGTACATCTCTTCAGCCTACATGGGAGGAAAAGAAAGGCATTCAGAGCTGAATCACATGCAGAAGAATACTGAATTTTGCCAGCCTTTTTCAAGATAGTCAATTAAGAGAACAGAGGGATTTCTTCCCCTTAAGAAAAGCATCATTCTTCTCCTAGTCTGGAAACATGCAGTTATCCATAAATAAGACTGCTGAATGCTTTAGGTGCACATTATATATATTTTTACATATATATATAACACCTTAAATGAACAGTTAAATGAACACAAGATGCCAGTTGATCATGCTCAATAATATTTTAGTATCTCACTAAACAAGGAAGTTCTCACAAGTACTTTTGTCAGTGGTGCTCTTAAAACTCAGTAATAAACTTATTGATCACCTTCATGCAAAGGTGGCAGGTGTAAAAAAGTCTTATAGCAAATGAGATTCTCTTTAAAAATACATTTTCCCTGAGAAAAATGTGAAAACAGAGGTCCCTATAATACAAGAATTACAGAATTTTGTACCACAATTCAGAAAAGGGAGTGAGAAGTCTCACTTCCAGCAAGACCTCCCCCTGTTTCAAGGGAAACCTTTTCCTAGGTTTAAGGCATACTAAAAATAGTTGCTATTCCAGATGCCTTTCTAAGCTTGCCAGTCCTATACTCAAAAGTTCCTTTTTCATAGTGTTAATACTGCACAAGCCATTCTGATTGTTGATTTATACAACAATTATACTACACTATTTGTTTCAAAAGAGGTAACAGTACTGGGGGGGGGGGGCAGGGATGACCAAAGCCTTTGCCACTGTCCCGTACGACATCTTGGTCTTCAAGCTGGTAAATATGGTTTCAATGGATGCACCACTCAGTGGATAAAGAACTGGCTTGACAGCCACACCCAAAGAGTGGCTGTCAATGGGTCCATGTTCAAGTGGAGGCCAGTGACAAGTGGAGTCCCTCAGGGATCAGTACTGGGACTGGTCTTAACATCTTTGTCAGTGACACGGAGAGTAGCATTGAAGGCACCCTCAGCAAGTCTGCTGATGACACCAAGCTGTGTGGTGTGGTCAACACGCTAGAGGGAAGGGATGCCATCCAGAGGGACCTTGACAGGCTGGAGAGGTGG
>VYZX01003465.1:3077-41068 GCA_013401335.1 Brachypteracias leptosomus
TTTTTGCCAAGTATACATATCATTTCTTTTTCTCCTTGAGTGCTTATCTAAGGAGCTTGTTAGTCAGTAGAACTGAAAACTAAATATAATCTCTGCTATCTAAGCTAAAATGCTCCAAATGAACACCACAATTGAGAAACTACTCTACTGTTTAGATCAATAATTCTGTGCTTTTAAGACTTTATTTGCAAACAGAAGAACCAGTAGAATTAGTTTGTTGGTTTTTGGTTCTGACCACAGAATCTCATTCCCCTTATAATAGTAAAAACTTTATCTGAAGTGAAAGATCAATTTAAAACGTATAATCTTAATCATGAAGTCATTTACTAATTAGAGAAAGTTACTACTGAAACATAAATATCTAACTGCTATATTTTATTGAAATATGATTTGTAGAAGCGAGAACAGAATGGAAATTACCTTCACAATGTGTTAGAACAGATCTCTGTAAAAATCAGAGAAAAATAATACTTTCCTGAATGTGATACTCTGTGTCCTTCAGTTCACTTGTATGAAAAAATAACTGATTCTCACTGTCTTATGAAATCTAACCCCTTTGTTGACAGTAAGTGCAAATTGACAGAGTGTTTATTACAGAAATTACATGATATTTGGCTTTACTCTGATATCTGACATTTTGGAATCTGTTGTTCCAGATGGTTCATCATGAAACAATATCTGATATGATTCACTGAGACCCTAGTCTTTCTACAGAAACACAGTTTTCTTTCATATAATGCTGCTTACACATTTTAAAACACACAGGATTTTAACTTTATGCCCTAAACCTTTATGTGTCTACATTTCATCACTCAAATATAAATGCCTTACAAATCTTAAATACACACACAAGAATTTTATATTTTCCACTCCACCCACTCCCACTCAGTTTTCTGCAGCTGAAGGTTTAATTGACTTAAATATACTTTTCCTAATGAAGCACACCAAATTTTTTATACCTTCACTTGAAATTGTGATTGCTGAGCTGTTTTTTTTCTTTCCTGGAAATATGTTCCATAATCCTGTACCTTCCTTCTATGTCCTGTGCCCTTGAGTCTTACTACATTTCACTTTTTTCGGGAATAAATAGCGATAATGACAAGCCATTAAAATGCTGAGAGACAACTATCAAGGTATGAAGTGGAGTCTTCACAACAACTGATGCAACAGTTATTAAACTAAATATTTTCTAAGTAGCACATAAAGGATTATTTAACAGTTGCAAACTACAGGATCTCCCTGGAGTAGTTCCTTTGTATAGTGGAATGTATTAATTTGGAAAATATCTAAACATACTTTAAATATTTTCATTTATTTCTACCATAGAATGTAGAAATTTTGATGTTTTACCAATATAATCAACATTCAAATGTCATTAAGGTGACTTCATGTGTCCACTAGAGACCTGATGTGTGGTAATTATGTGGAACTGTAATGTTCCAAATAGGCATAAGAACATCATCTTAACTTCAATTGCTTTGGTTATGTTGCAGTTTTCTAGCATCAATCTTTTGGTCAGTCATAATTGACTTTATTTGATATACCTGACATTAAGAAGCAATATTACGTCCCCAAAAGCAAAGAGAAAGTTGGAAACAGACTCACACACCATTCTGAATCCTTAACCTCATCATTCTAATTAGTATATAACACTTGCCTAGTCTAGGTAGATAACTAGTTTAGTTAGAATTGGTCAAAAACTCTAAAGAATACTTGAGAGAAAGCAAATTCTGGTATCTGGAGACAAACTAGAGAACTTAAATACTCAGAGACTCTGAAATACATTAAACTAGATTGCAAGTGAACAGTCAGTAATAAAGGGGAAAACATGTGAAATGCCAAGTCCAAGCAATCAGAAAAGGACAAGGATTGCTTAGTGCATGCTCTTCAGAGTTCAGCTTCTGCTATGCAGTACAAGGGAGAACACATCAATGTCAAGAATGATAACCCTCTTTTTGACCTTATTCTACTTACTGCCCGCTAAATACTTTCTTGGCTCCACTGTCGCGTAAGACAAATAGGCCTCACTTCCATAATTATATACACGCCTACAATTAACTCTAAACCTCACTGTCATTACTGGCAGAAAGAAAATCCTCGATGACACATGTGACAATGTGAATGCCCATTAGTGTCCATTTCAGAAAGCTGCAAAATGAACACCACAAGAATTTCTTGACAGCTTGACCAAAAGTCATGAGGCTCTCTTTTTTTCATTCCTTCCACACTTAACTGTGGCTAACTGAAACATATTGCTCTTTATTGTATTACAAATATAAAGCTAGTGTGAATGGTTCTTTCCATTTTGATAATGACGTATATCACAACCCAAGCTGTCCCTTCCAAAACTGCATGCTTCAGACACCAGCCTAGAAAATGCATTTATCTCAATGAGTTATTGCAAAAGAGGTCAGATTCATATCAATAGCTAGTAAGTTGTATAGATATACTGATAGGATCAGGACCTGCTAAATTAATAATGATGTATTTATCAATCACATCTGCTTTAACAAAGAGAAAAGATTCTTGCACTGAAGAGCCACTTAAAGATTTAACGGCATGAAAGATGTTAATCTGAACCTACAAAAAACAATATAGTACTTAGAAGAATATATTTTCTCCTGTTAGTCTGATTTTTTATCTTTGAATTTATTAGAGATCTTTATGATAAAGAAGTACTACAAAAGATAGTCATTGTTCTCTAGTCTTCTTAACAGTGAATCCATTATTTCAGCTTCTAAGAACCTTTAGCACTTGAAAAGATGGAATAAAGAAGTTTCAGAAATGGAGACATTAGCTAAAGTAAACATATGTTCTTACACATATTACATCATCATGGTACAGAGGTAAGCCAAAAGCTTACAAAAAGAATGATGCTGAATTGTACCATATACCTTATCCAAGGTAGTAAGACTGGATGACACCATTAAAATATTGATTACACAAAACAGGATTTTTACTGAAATATATTAATTATAATTGTTACATTTGGATATATTCACACATATACTTACATATTTGTGGCCTAAACCTACATGTCCATATTCATCATATATTCAGATCTTTCTTACTAAAACACACCTAACTTCAACTGAGAGGTTCAAGCAGGATGTTGTATGAGCAAACACTCATTATTTTCAGACTTTTTTTTAATTATTTTTTTGTGTATTAAAGAAAATATTGAAACTACTATTAATAAATGAGATTCTAAGACCAAGTCTGAAACATCAGTGCCCACAAATGCAATTGAATTAAACAGACACACTTCTAAAACATTGTTTGGATAGTTGTTTTCTTTATCCATTAAGACTGAAAGGAATTTACTCAAACAGAAGAAATATTTATTCTTCCTACTCTTGCACATTCTATAAATGCAACAAAGCACATTTTGATTGGACTTCCTGGTGGTTGTGAAAAGAATTATCTATTCTACTACAGTTTTGAGGGAAAAAACCCCCATGTATATGAAGGATTATTTCAAACGATTAATTCCTGCCTCTTCTACAGTTATCTGTTGCATATTTTACTGCTTTGTTTTTCATCATAGGTTACTGCAATCAGTTTAACACCTAAAATGCATCTAAAATAACAAGAAACAATGCACCACAGTGGGTTTAGACAATACTTACTTACATTACTCCTATGTGACCTGATCTAGGTGATCCTGCTCCGGCAGGAGGATTGGACTAGATGATCTTTCGAGGTCCCTTCCAATCCCCAACATTCTGTGATTCTGTGATTATAATTACAGGCTGGGGGATGATGGTATTGAAAGCAACCCTGCAGAGAAGGACTTGGGTGTACTGATGGATGTAAAGCTAGACAAGAGCTGGCAATGTGTGCTCGCAGACCATAAGGCCAGCCTTATCCTGGACTGCATCGAAAGAGGTGTGACCAAAAGGTCAAGGGAGGTGAGTCCGGCACTCTGCTCTGGTGAGACGGCACCTGGAGTACTGTGTCCAGCTTTGGAGCCCTTAGCACTAGAAAGACATGAACCTCCTGGAGTGGCTTGAGAGGAGGGCCACTAAAATGATCAGAGGTCTGGAACATCTCTCCTATGAGGACAGGCTGAGAGAGTTGGGGTTGTTCGGCCTGGAGAAGAGAAGGTGCTGAGGAGACCTTATTGCAGCCTTTCAGTACTAAAAGGACGCCTACAAGGAAGGCAAGGACAGTCTTTTTAGGAGGGCCTGTTGCAACAGGTCAAGGGGTAATGGTTTTAAACTAAGGAAGGGTAGATTTAAAGCAGATATAAAGAAGGTCTATTGTACAATGAGGGTGGTGAAACACTGGGAGAGGTTGCCCCAAGAGATGGTAGATGCCCAGTCCCTGGAAACGTTCAAGGTCAGGTTGGATGGGGCTCTGAGCAACATGATCTAGTTGAAGATGTCCCTGATGTCTGCAGAGGGTTTGGACTGGATGACCTTTAAAGGTCCTTCCAACTCAAAGCATTCTATGATTCTATTATTCTAGTCCAGCTCTCTTCTAAATGTACATGTTAAACATAGGTCACCAGCCTCAAAACAGTGATGTGTTCTTTATATATCAGATCTTAGTGTTCTACCGGTTTTTACAAAACCTTTAATATAAGCTGAACCTGAATGATTGCCATTTTGCCTGGTAATTAGAATGCTGATAAAAATCCTGCTACAGCTGCTTAGTTCGTCTTATTAAGTAGAAGGGTATTAACTTAGTTATTGAGGACCCCCACTATGACTACTCAGACATCCAAATTTCTGCAAGAAGATGGAAGAGTTGAACTGAGGTCTCATATACTATAGCTGAATGTTAGAACTGCAAAGCTTTTTCTTTAGAGAGACTGTGTATCTAGCCCTCCATTTGCTTTGCTTTTATCAAAAGTATCTGAGCCAGTCACTGAGCGGAGCTGCTCCAGAGCAGAATCTAGTAACAACAAGGAACCTAATAGTAACAAGGACAATGATTCGTCTAACTTAGAAGTGTCGCCAAAATTAAGTCAGCCTATGCACTGCATCACAACTACTTCTAGAGAGAAAAAAAGACTGGTCATTGTAGATTGACTTCTGAGCCAAAGGTATCTATTTTTCTGATGCTGCTTTAAATGGTGACCAAATGATCACAGGCTTCAGAATTCATAATCAAACACTAGAAATATCTGCATCTTGTTACACAGAAAAGTATTTCCTTCTCTGCTTCTTTCTTGATCTAAAAAGGCGACTGCTCAATAAAAACCAGTAAATTCTTGCTGTGGGGATTTGCTCAGTTTCTGTATTCAGAGACACACACAGATGTACTGTACTCCTGCTAGCCCTGCAGAGACCATATAGCCACCTAAGAAAGGAAATTATTCTTTCCTGCCAGACTGTCAACAGAATAGTTAACTAAGCTCTGAATGCTGAATGTTGCTACCTTGACCTGTACTGGGTTGCACTTCTAAAAAAACCTGGCCTTGAAATATTGGCACCACTGAAGTCAATAGATGCTTTAACAGAGCACAGTAGTGGGACTGGCAATTAGGAGACAAACAAAAGCATAAATCCAGGTGTCCTTGTAAGTTCGCAAACACTTCTTACTTCTTAATAGAACACATTTTTTCCAGGAGTCACAGGGATAATAAAACTGATACGGTAAAAGATAAAAACTGATCTTCAAAATGTTCATTATACAGCAACTTCCTAGAATAAATTTGCACTTCTTTACATTTCAAATGGAATCATACTCCATCTGTAGGTTAAGGGGAAAGGCTTGTGGAAGAAAACAAGCTGGCCAACTGAGGAGAAGGGCTCTCTGGACAAAAAGAAGAGAACTTTGTCAAAATAGGAGATTCTAAAAAATTTCCTGCAGAAGTAATAGTCATATTTTCATTCCACATTACCAGTGGAATGATGCTAAAAAAAAAACTGCAATAAGCTTGCATATAAATGCTCAAAATAATAAATAGGAAACTAAATTAAAACATAAGACTATCTTGTGGATTATGTTTAATTTAAAATATTGCTTATGAGCTGAAAATCTAGTCTTTCAAAATTCTGTACATATTTTTATTTTATGCAATTTTAAATCTCAATCCTTAATAAAGCTTATCCATGTGTTTCTTTCTGTGTACTACTTTAAAAAGATGAATAATGATATTAATATATTTAGACTTTAATGTTGGAATGTATGTAATACAAAAACAAACTCAATTTTCAAGAAAACTCTTGAATGCCCTTTGTAAGAAAATAGAGCATGTTCATATTAAAAAATTGAAGAGGATTTACTTTGTGACCTTCATCAAAGCATTCATCGTACTGTTAATGCATCATCACATTATTCTTTTAAAGAGTAGAATATTCTCAGCAATATCTATTTCCAGTTGAAAGCAATACTATGCAAGTACATGCACTGAATTCACTAGTATCCTATGGTATTTAAAGTTTTTGAGAGAAGTACAAATACATACATGTTTGAATTAAATATGGCTATGTGAAATAATCCATTGATGTTTGTAATACCATACCTCTCTATTTTAGAACCAAGCTACTCACAAAACACATTAAAAAGTTGATATATAGCAGAATTTGCCATTAAACTTCTTAGGTTATCCTGCTCATGCCACCAGTGATTTACCAAGGTAAGTAGAGTTTTCTGGAATTATTTTTTTTTCCTAATTACAGCAATTTGTTGAGGGAAAAGAATTTGAAGGAAAGGAAAGAACAGCAAGGAATAAATATATGCATGTATAAAAAGAAAAAATTGTGTTATCTGTTCTGTTTTTATGTACTTGCAAGCAGTGAAACTCTTTTTTTTGTTACCTAAATTCCAGAACTAAGCTGAAATAAGTTGAAAATAACCCCCACACTACAATTAAACTCTACATTTTTGAAATTCTGAATTACTCTAAAACATTCTCAATTGTCAGGTTGGCTTGTTATATGTGGCTAATTTGTGAAAGTTGCTGTTTAGCAATTTCAAATATCACTTTGTTTAAAATTTCAGTTTAATAGATATCAGTTCTATCATGTTCATGCTTAGTAGATTTTAGTAGTCAAGGAATATAAAAAAAAATCCAAAAATCAAAAGAATAATATAAATTCTCTCTTTCCTTTTCCATATACATGCTTTTTCCTGAGAAAGTTTCAAAAAACAAGCAGTCTTACTTTTGTATTCCAGGTGAAAACCAGCTGCTGCCACACTAATGTCAGAGTGAAAGTGCAGGTAGAGTTGATTAGAAGTGCTATTCAACAATGCTGGCACAGTTGTACCTGGAAAAATAAAAGTTATGGAATAAACTGTAGCTTGCTGATATATCAGAGTTTTATAATGAAAAGACATAATCAGGACTGAAACAGACAGGCTTATTTTCTTCTCATTATGTACATGGAAATCTCAAAGATCCTGCTACATTCTGTCTTGCTTTCTCCTGAAGTTGCAAGAAAATTTTGATGACAAGTCATGATACTAAGAGGCTATATAAGTAAAATTAAACAAGATCCCATCATGTTCAGATGAAACCTTATTGATTTGAATAATTAAAAAAAAAAGCATAAACAGAAAAAAGTCCCCACATAAGTAAAGGATTTAATTTGAGGCCAAGCTCAACTGTCATTTGAATCTTTCCCACATATATAAAACCCTGCAGTACACGACGGAGCAGTCCAGGCTTTTTTGCTGTGTCCAGTCCACATATTCTTCTCACAATAATATTTAAACCACTTATCCTAATTCTGAGAATTTGACAGGAAATGCTGAAGCAGGTGCAACACACACAGAAGAAAATGACAAACAACAAAAAAAGACATACTAGCTTTATTTATTTCAAATAACCGTAATAAAATTATGTGCCACTGACCTCAGTGTGCACTACACAACAGGCTTATCACTAACCTTGGATACATTTTTTGCCACCCGCATTGCTAAGTCTGGCACAACATTTTCTTTGTTACCACATGACTAGTTTGTAGCTCACGTTCTACAGTCTAAAGCCGGAACAACTGCTGAGGCTAAAACTTACATAATTTTCTATGATTACCAAAGACAGTATCAAATAGCTAATGAACTTAAACAGCTGTTGCATAAGAAAGATTTTCATTTCCTGTGGGGCATTTGCTGTTTCTATAGTAACTGTGAGCAGCCTATGTATCAGTTTGAAACTTGGGCTTAAAAACAAATGCTGGAAAGAATTATCTTTGTAAGTCTACAGTCTAAACTAGAAAATACTTTTAAATCACAGAATCACAGAATGTCAGGGATTGGAAGGGACCTCAAAAGATCATCTAGTCCAATCCCCCTGCTGGAGCAGGAACACCTAGATGAGGTTACACAGGAAGGCGTCCAGGCAGAATCTTGATATAAGTCATGAGGAGCTGAAAGATAACAAGTTGGACTTTGGGGAAGGTTTAACTGTCTGAAATGGAAATGTCTCCATTTATGGAAAATCACAGACAGTACAGAGCATTCACATCACAGAATACTTACCATGGAATACAGAAAATAGTGTAACATCTTCCTGGAAGGAGGATATTTCATAGTATCCATGTAGAATTTGAAATGCATATAAGGATGCTTAAGGTGTCTGTTCTGTCAGAGTATGTTGACTCAGAATGATTATACTATTCATTGAAAAAAACTGTTCTTCTGGCAGTTTTGTTCCTTTGTAGGATTTTTGCTAACATTTAACACCAGTCTTTTACTTCCTTAAAGGGTGATATTCAATAAGATGAGAAAGTATATTCTGTTTTACTTCATCTCTCTTATGAACAAAGACTGAGGGACTTGGGGCTTCTTAGCCCAGAGAAGAGAAGACTGAACGGGATCTTAACAATGCTTATAAATACTTAAAGGGTGGATGTCAGGAGGATGGGGCCAGTCTTTTTTCAGTGGTGCCCAGTGACAGGACAAGAGGTAACAGGCACAAACTTGAACATAGGAAGTTCCATCTAAATATGAGGAGGACCTTCTTTACTTTGAGGGTGGCAGAGCACTGGAACGGGCTGCCCAGAGAGGTGCCAGAATCACTGTTTCAATCAATCATTTGGTAAGGCAACTAAGCTTCATTCATTCATTCATTAAAATATGCTATACCTATATAGTCTGTAAATGGTACAGCAACTGCTGTAAAAGACTGAGAAATTATTTTGATGGTTGTCTTTTAAAGGCAATGTTATTTTCATTTCCTCATGAGCCACAAGCACTACTTTGATGAACTAATAATATTGAAAACAAAAATAATTTGTGATTTTCCAGTTACTCTGAATGACTCTTGACACTGTTTAGTGTCATCTGGAAAATGTGGTCTTAAAAAAAATCAGTTTGCCTACTAAAAGGCATCACCTGCCAGTATCAGGCACAGGAAACACACTGGTTCACTATTGCATCACATGCCCCAAGAGCATGCTTGGACAGAATCCCTCTTGGCATTCAACACATCAGTCCTTTTCACAGCAGCTTCTTTCCAAGATGGCTGTACAAAATTCCATGTGTTCTGCCACCAGGAAGACAGCAGCACAAGGTATCTTTTATGTCAGTTAACACACGGTCTCAGGATTTTTGTTAAAGGTTTGTTTATGAAGTCCCTATCACTTTCCCCTAAAACAGCATCCTCAGATCACAAGCACTACTACAGCATAAAAAAAAAAGCCCTGGTATTTCTGCCATTCATTGATGAAAGATGACTCACAGGATTAATCCAAAAAGGACAAGACAATATGAAAGAGCCCAGACTGCTCTAGCAGACAGCTCTAACTGGCCCAGCCCAGGAGCCCATTTCAGCCCCTAAGGCCATCAGCTCCTGCTCCAGTGATGCTGGAGCAGGGTCAGTCTCCAGCTCCCCACAGCCCTGCCCTGCCTGCCCACAGGCCTTGCCAAGTCAAGCTTACCCAGGGATCCATGTCCCACCCCAGCCTAGTCTGCTCCAATCCCCAGAGAGATGCCCAGTGCCTGGAACTGGGGCTGCCCTGGTGTCTCCCAGCTGCCCTGCTCCTGACTGGGGTGATGGGATAGGCCTGGCTTCCAAGGCTTGCCTTGCTGCCCCAGCAAGCACCCATCACTCCCAGCACCCCGAGCCCAGGGAGGTACCAGCCCCCATTGTGCCCTGACATAAGGAAATGGTATTGTTATCTATCTTCGTAAAATCTTCCTTAAGAAACAGACTCCAGTGAATTCACCTTTCCAAATAAACTCTGTGACATAGTTTAGCAGCACAGTTCAGTAAGTTCTTGGTAATTAGTTGTACATCTGTGTATCTTGAATGCTTATGTAGAAGACAGAGAGTGAATTAGAAGACAATGGTAATGTATAAGATCTAGTAAGGGGGAAATTATATCTTTTGAATTTTACCACTTACAAAATTATGCTTGGAATTCAGTTTCAATGTCACATTACTTGTTCAGTTTTGAGAACAGCAGATTCCATGTCATGGTTAAATATCCTTCATTAGGCCTTTCCCATACACAAAATAATTCTTTATTTTAAATCTGACATTCATTATTCAAAAGAGATAAATCCACAATAAAGCTGTGCTACTCTATCTCCAATGAAATATTTCTAATATCAAAAAGCTTTCTTTTTCAGTTTTCTTGGAAATTAGAAAGGCTTTTAAGCTAAAGCAAAATGTCACACTTTTAGTATAGAATAAGAAAGTGTTCTGAGTCTTGAGTGTTGTTAAACAGAATATTGTTAAATGGATTATTTCATCAGTTCTTCATCCAACAGGTCCAATATATTGGCCACATACTTCATTTGTCAAAAGCTGAATATACTTAATAATTCCTTTCTTCCTTTTTGACGATTTAATATACAGCATACTTACCAGCATTTAATAAAAAATATGACAGCCTTTTGTACTGGATCTGGCTGGGATAGAGTTAAATTTCTTCATAGTAGCTGGCATGTTGCTGTGTTTTGGATTTGTGACAGTGTTGGCAACATAGGAATGTTTTAGTTATTGCTGAGCAGTGCTCACACAGGGTCAAGGCTTCCTCTGTTTCCCACCCTATCAATTGCTGACCAATACCATATGACCTCATGCTCAGCATAAAAATCAGCTGGACAAAGAGGAAGGATGTTGACAGTTATGGCGTTTCTCTTCCCAAGCAACCGTTTTATGCAATGAAGCCCTGCTGTCCTGGAGATAGCTGAATACCTGCCTGCCAATGGGAAGCAGTGAATGAATTCCTTATTTTGATTGCATGTGCAGCTTTTGCTTTACCTATTATTGCTAAACTCACTAGTTGTCTCAAATTTACCCTTCCAATTCTCTCCCCCATCTGTCTGTGTGGGAATGCACAAATGGCTGGATGGAGCTGAGCTGCCTACTAGGGTTAACCCACTGCGCTGCTAGCTCTCTTCTTCCTCAGACCACCATCAAACTCAGTGACATCCCCTCAGTATGCCTTTATCTTTTATTCTTCATTTGTTTGCTCTTCTCTGTCTCCAATCAGCTAAGGGGGAACACACCACTGAGAGAGAGCTCAGCAAGCTGCCCCCAACAGCCTGGGGCCCACAGCCCAGTCCCCAGCACTTTACCCACAACACATTTTAATATGTAAATTTCAAAGTACAGTTTCAAATTATTTAATTCAATATTCAAACAAATGGTATGGGGTTAAATTTTTCAGCTGACTATTCATTTCCTTACATAAGCCAATACACATCCATACTTCAAAAGTTCATGAAGTTACTGGAGAGACAAAACTTCACAAGATGCTTTGGCTACACAGGAATCAGATCAGGCTTGTGTTAGAGTTCATGAGTCTGGGATATTATTCATGACTGAATCTTACATGAGAGATCTCCTTCTCTTGATTTGGTTTATAGAACATGTTCTTTCTCTAAAAAAAAAGAGTGAAACAATATATGACCAATGCACATGCAAAACAACAAATTACATGGTTTGTTATATCCCAATTGTAGTAATTTGTTTTGTTCTTTGAGGTCTGGTAAATTTGGATGAATACTGAATGCTTCATCTTTTTCCTGAGAAAGGGAGGCTAACAAGGATAAATTAAGTCAAAGCTATCAAAAGAAGCTCCTGAACATCATACTAATTTATATCACTATATATTCTCAATGGGAGGGAAAGGTAAGATAAAAGAAATAGTTTCTTTGAAAGCACTATCACCTAAATCCCACTAATCAAAGATAAATATTTTAGTATCACATTTTCTTCTGAAAATCTCTCTCTGATTTTGAATGCTGACAAGTTTACAGCACCTGAAATCTCCTCCCCAAAGTGAGAATGTTTCATAATGATACCAAGAACAAGGCAATATAAGTATACTCCTTGTGTGAGCAAAATATACCCTATGTGTGAGGAAAGATATGTTCTCTCACACACCTGTTTATTGAACTGCATGTTTCAATCATGGCATATCCTCACCTGAAAAGCTCCCAAGACGCGGTGCTGTCATATCTCCACCATCATATATTTCAAGAGAGTCCCAATTATGTTCAGTAGCAAAGCTGATGACCTGGATCTGTAAAACACCACCATAGAACTTTTTAAACCAACTAGCCATATGTATTTTTAAATGTTCCAGAAACAACAAAATAAAAAGAAAACATGCCCCAAAGAAAATATACGTAAGCAGATCCAAATAAAAACACAAGAATGAAAAAGTGCAAATAAAACACTTACATTCCCTTTTTAAGTTGTCTTAACTTTAAGAAAATATAACAGTAGCTAAGTAAGAAGGATTTTGCACATACGGTGTGTGATTATAAATAATTGCTCAAAGTGTGACTGAGCAGATAATCAAGACAGTTGCAGACCTCTGCAGTGCCTCGGTGATATCCTACCAGATAGAAAGGATTAGGAATTGCATATCAGATTGAAGGATCAGATCTGTTTTCAATATTCTACACAGTTGAAAGAGGAAGCTGCTTGTTAACCATTTCTCATTTAAATCCCATGTAAAAACAAAGTAACATAGAATAAAGTGAAGCAAAGAACAAACTTAAGAAAAACAAAGCACAAATACTTCAAGTATGCAAAACGATGATCTTACTGATTGCTATTTTCTGACACTTCTGAATAAATAAACAATTACTTTTTAAACTGAATCACAAAGTACTTAGTATTCTATGCTTGACAGAATATATACTTGCCTGAATACCTGATCCCTCGGTCACTATGATTTTCCAAACACAATTCAAGCTGTTACCGTAAGGTTCGGGGTAACCTGGTGAAAGAATAGTACCTCTCCGCTCAGTAAAATTCCCACTGCATGGCACTGAAAGGAAGTATTACTTTGAATTACTACAAAACCTAAACCACTTCAGAGAACATAAAAATAGTAATAAATTTAATAAGCTAATTATAATCATTCTCTTTTGTAGCATAAATACATAGACGTGAAACAATGATCTCAACTTAGCAACATTATCTAAAATATATGAATGACATCAAGCATAAGACACAACCTGCATGAATAAACAATTCAGAAGTGAACTTCATTTTGAGTGTGTGCAGCCTAGAACCGCCTAGCAGCACAGCCTAATCATATCTTACCTGAGAGTAACTACAAACTGTAAAGACTTAACACAATCATGATTGACAGAAATCATGTGAACTTACCCACAGCCTAAGATAGTTCCAATATTGGATCTAGCTGCTAAAGCAGTGTGATACATTAAATATTTTTACTGTATATGCCATTGCTTCTTTAAGGCTCAAGAACACAGAACTAAACTAAACAAAAAAAGAGAATACACAGAAAAACAGGACACCTACATTTATTTTTAGAACGCTCCAATTAATTATAGAGTAAATTCCTATGAATAGCAATGACTTTTGAATATAATCCAAGAAGGGAGAGAAGAAAACATTTCAACATTTACAAAAAAAACCCTGAAGTGCTAAACATTATCCCACTGCAGGTTTATTGACAGAAGAAAATTAGCTATGCTTAACAATGCTATCATTATGCAACATACACTATGCTTCTACTTAAAAAAATAAATAAAACAGGTAAAGACACTTCTGGAGAATTCAATTCTGTTCTGCGTTTCAAGCTGTAGATGAGTCATGAAAATAATGAATGTTCAAGAAAATGTGCATCACACTTGTTCATATCATCTAAGTCATTATATGAAACACTATACTGCCTACCAACCAGCTGGTACTCAATTACTTTTTGAAATGGAAAACTGCTCTTTTAAATTGGGCATGACTGATATTAATTGAAGGAGAGTGAATAGATGTGTTAAATACTATTTTCTGAAACAGTTCCTGAATTCTGATTCAGAGACATGTGTGACAGAACAGATGACTTAGATGTAATTGCTTACCTACACAGCTTGGTACAGTGTCATTCCACTGAGCTAACGCATTAGGTACCGACTGACATCGGATAGCCTTTGAGCCTTGCAGCAGATAGCCAGGACTACACTCAAACCGGACAACAGAGCCTGCTGAAAATTCAGAGCCAATTCTCCTTCCATATCTAGGCTCTGGAACAGAGCTACACTGCGTATCACTTGTGCGTGGAACAGCTGCGTAAAGAGAAAAAGAAGAAAAAAACCAAACATGCCATGAATCCAAACGACAAGTCACCACATGGAAAATTAAATAGACCACTAAAAATGTTCATTCTTTCTTGCTTAATTGTACTTGTTCCTTTTACCTGTGCTGCTCCTTTGTTCTCAAAGAATGGCCTAACGCTTTGATGGCTGCTAGGTGGATTGTGGTTTTGGGCTGGGACCACATACAGTCATATGAGTACCATGGCAGCTTGGAGAGCAAATGATTTTGAAATGTCCTTAGACATGAAAG
Source organism: Brachypteracias leptosomus (assembly GCA_013401335.1). NCBI lineage: Eukaryota > Metazoa > Chordata > Aves > Coraciiformes > Brachypteraciidae > Brachypteracias > Brachypteracias leptosomus. The sequence goes on from VYZX01003465.1 coordinate 17,806, forward strand.
GATCACTGGGCCACAGTCCCTTTAGACTTGCTACCCCTTTGTCATGGAGGGTCTCTTTCCAAGAGTGTATCTCTCCAGCAGCATCTCCAGCAGCACATCCCCAGAAAGATCTCTGGCTCAAAGCAATTTCAATTTCTCAAATATCTTTGAGAACAGGCACTACATGTTCCTCTGACTAGCGGAAGTTTGGCACGTGAGAGGTTGTTTATGCCAGCTTCAGAAGAAGCTGTTTGAGTGGTCGATGGTAGCTCATGACCTCCTCCCACAGACATCACCACTACAGCTCTCTCCTTACCTGTCTTACCTCTCTTAACCTTAACCCTAACCTTTCTTGTCTTCCTAAGAGGCTATATGATTTAACTGAAAAATTCATTTCTGGAGTATTTTTCATTCAGTGTGTAGAAGAAACTCTTGCTCAGCCTTTTATGGGAATACTACCTTTCTCTATTTTTTCATTCCCTTCCTCAAAAGGGAAGAAGTTTCAGAAGAAATCCTTGCTCAGATTCTCAAGCCCTCACCTGGAATACACATCTGGAGAATCCCTGCAACAGATGTGCAAAGGTAAAGAACCCTCTTCAAGAATCAAATTAAAGAATGTCCTATAATTGTCAGTAATCACAACTGGCAATTTGTATAAATGCATTTATAATCCAAACAGATTTTTTTGTGTTACTAGTATTTTCAGCACTTCCCAACAAAAGATGTCAAATCATCTGGTTTCATTATAATACTGCCTTATGACAGTTGTTTCCTGGTAAGCAAACTATCTCTGCCATTATAGCAAATGTAGGGACAGTTTACTAACACTTTTACATTCGTTCATGTAGCAGAAGTACTGCTAAATGCTCCCTTTTCAGAGTGAAAGCCACTGTTTTACCAAGAGCAGCCAGTAAGTAAAACAGCCACAGCAGCCACAAACATCCATGGCTAGAATTGTGTCAGATTATTATACTGTCATAAAGAAACACTCAATGCCATGTTAAAATTGGCATTTTGCTCAGTTTTTCACAGGTTTTACTAATACTCTATTAATGGCTACTTTGAGATATGAAATGCTAAAGATGCACAAATAAACCATGCCATTCACTATAGGAGGCACCATTTTTCTAATGCTCTTTTTTTTTTCTGTTCTAAGAACTGGTTTAAGAATAAATTTAATGCAAGCAAGACAATAACAAAGTGATGCACTCTCATATTCCTTAAAATGGAATTTAGATTTAAGCAACCCATGGCAAAATGCAGCACAGTTTGAAATATCTATTAAAAATTTAGGAAAATAGATGCATTCCTCTAAAAGGTAACACAACTGACAGCTCAATTGTCTACATCAATAGACTATTTGAGTTGGAAGGGACCTACAATGATCATCTAGTCCCACTGCCTGACCACTTCAGGGCTGACCAAGTTAAAGCATGTTATTAAGGGCATTGTCCAAAGGCCTCCTTAGCACTGACAGGCTTGGGGCATCAAACACCTCCTTAGGAAGCCTCTAGTAACCAGGGCATAATGTGTCAAGGTAAAACATATGGAAAAGAATATTAACAACAGTCTTAGTTCTGCTCTCTAATTACACTCAGCAGGAAGTGTGCGGCTACATATTTTATTCCTGTTGTAGATTAGATCAACTTGTTAAAGTCACATCACACTTTTATTGTTGTTCCCATTTGCCTTTCTTCAATAGTCCTTCCTCATCTGAGTAAGCTAACTTTCTCAATAGTCCTCTCTAAAATCTCATTTGACCTCATAAAGTAATTAATGTATTTTTATGGTAGTGCAAGTAAAGGAAGACAAGCATTAAAACCCCATAAATTTCTACGTGGCAGAAAGGTCATTACTGTGCTTTTTAGGGAAAGAACTCTGTACTGCTGCAGTCACAGCTGCATATAAAAATACATGCTATTGTTTCTTAGGTGATGTTGTAGTGGGTTTGTCTGAACTGATTTTCCCCATACAGCCCTCATACTGCAGTACTGGGAGCCAGAGGGTGTTGATAACACACACCCATGTTATGACTAGCAGGGCTTACACAGCACCAAAGGTAGAGGGGGGGCAAGATCTGGGAGGGGATACAACCCAGACAGCCGACCCGAGCTGACCAATAGGATATTCCATACCATATGACATCAGCTCAACTATAAAGGAAGGAGGACGGGGGGATTCGGGGGGAAGACGTTTGTCCTCCGAGCAACCAGTACGCTTTCTGGAGCCCTGCTTCCTGAGACAGGCCCAACACTGCCTGCGGATGGGAAGTAGAGAGTGACAGCTTTGCTTGCTTTTGCTTCTCTCACACGCGGCCTTGCTTTCTCTGCTGTTTATTAAAACTGCTTCTTATCATAACCCACGGGTTTTCCTTTTCCATCTTATTCTCTCCCCGCTTGATTTGCTGATGGAGGTCTGGGGGGATGGGAGTGATAGAGGGACTAGGGGTGGGCACCTGGCACCCAGCCAAGGTAAACCCACCACAGATGTCATAGCAGGCAAACAAGCATAAGATAAGCCTGAAAAAAATATAATTCTCAATCTTCTTAAATGTGATTGTTCCTAGCACATTTTAATATAACCAACACTAATATTCTGAAGGACTGCATATTCATTTAGTCTGATATTACAAATACCCTTTAGCTATTGTATTAAATACAAGAAAATGTGGTCATCTGAGAAGAAGAAATGAAGGCACAGGTGACATATGCAGCTAAAAAGTTTTTGAAAAAGTGGCATTGCAAAAGCTGAATAAAAGGCTACAAACCTTATCTGTTGCTTGCTCAAACCAGAATGTGAAATAACACAACTTTTTCCCCTCTAGCCTCCCTTCTGCCTTTTGCCTATAGTGTTTGCAGCCTAGACTTCCCAAGTTGTATCACAAGGACACTCCATTTTCTATAGTAATTATGCTCCATCTTTTAGTAAATGTTTCATACTGCTGTGAAACAAAATTGAAATCAGCCCAGTGGAAAAGTGAACAGGGAAGAAGGTCAACTTGAAATAGAGGGTGATAAATAAAATTATTGACTTTGCAGACCAGATTACTGTGTTCAGTGTGAGAGTAGAAGCTATTCTCTAGAGTATTTAAAAGGCTGGCAAGCAGGCGGCCGTTGGAAATAGATCACATGCTTCAAAAGAAGAGAGAAAAGTCTCAAAATTATAGAGCTTGGCAAATACCACTAGCTCATTAATTAATATATGTATACAATCGTATGTGTATTAAATAAATCTCTTAAGATATATTTTAAAATATATTAAAAAATCTGGGTATTCAAATAGCTTCATGATTCTCCTAAGACAAATCAAGTGGCTTTGCACGACTCATTTTCTGCTGCTGTAGAGAACATTTCTCATTTGCAAACCTCTTTCCTACTATTAGTAAAAAATAAGTGTAGTCCAAATACATGACTGAACTAAGGCATATCATTGTGCTCACCTGTAGACTTATTGTGCAACAGTAATATGTGTGTGTATATATAAACATACAGCTAATGCAACTGAAGTTTTGTATAAGTATGAATTCTTTCAAAGCAGAGAAAAACCCTTCAACACTGTAGGCATATGAAAACCAATCAGAGTAAGACGGAAAGGTGCCATTCATATGCAAGTGGATGATAACACAAATGCTGAAAGCTGTTTTCTCTTTCCAGGAGTTTCTTATTTCCCAACTTTTGTGATTCATTGTGCATTATAAATTTAAATGCAAGTGGCTACATCTAAAGTAGAGTTTGCGGTCATGGTGATACCTTTCTATAAACACAGAAGTACGAAGGCTTGAAAACCCCATTCAGAAGGAATTTGAACAGTCCCAACAAGCTCCTTACAACTATGGAAATACTCTTGAAGTGAGACAGTTCTCTATTCACTTGCTATGTCAAATCATGGCTGGGCTCCAAGATTAAAAAAACCCCAAGACTGAAAAAATAAAAAAGTATCTTCACAGTATTGTTCTCAACTATCCAAAACTACTTGTACACTTCAATTTAGTAAAGCTGAAAAGCTAGTATGCAATAAGGCACAATGTTCAATGACTGTCTTGTTAAGCTTCTTGGGTGTGTATGCAATACATCTAGCGAACTGTCCAGGAGCCCCTTTGGGACTGCATTTGCTATGTGTACAGGCAATGAACCTGTAAGCACTGCTCCAGATGTCACCAGACTGCATTCTCAAGACACATGGATCGATTTAGTGTACTAAGCTGCCTAGCAGCATGCTAATAGACTTGGTCATGCTGTCTCATTCTTGCATTTCAATGACAGTGTGCAGACATGCACATAATACCAATTCAGTTCTTTCAGGAAGAGACCTGCAAGCCTTACATATGCCACCCACCCTTTAATACTGAAACTGCATCATGGTCTCTGCCATATCAATTTTCCTCCAAGCTCTCCAAGAAGACAGAATTTCTTAGCCGCCTGAACAAAAACTGTTGAAACCTCACAGAATCACAGAATCACAGAATGTCAGGGATTGGAAGGGACCTCAAAATATCGTCTAGTCCAATCCCCCTGCCGGAGCAGGAACACCTAGATGAGGTTACACAGGAAGATTACTGAGCAATACTAACACAACTAAGTAAACTTCCCAAAACCCTGAGCTGAGCTACAGATATTCACGAGGTAAGCTTAAAAGTGCCTATTTCTATTAGATAATTAAATTAAGTGGCTACAACCTGACCAGCTGCTCACAAATAGAGAAAAGCTGTTTGTGCATGTTGATATAGACACCAGCTTGGGTTGCAAGGACCACAACATGATGAACTTGAGGAAATGACAGAAGGCTGAAATTAAGGTGAGCAGACTTTGAGATATTTGTGAAGTTGGCACACAGACTCTCCTAAGGAACAGGCATGAAAGAGAAGGATACTGGTAATTTTTTTTTAGAGATATTTGAGAGCCTTGGAATAAATGATCCCATTGTGTGGGAACACTGGGAATTTGGGCAGAAAGCCTGCAGGGCTAGACCGGAAGCTTTTCAAACAATTTAAATGCAAATAGAGGACATACCACAAATGGGGACAAGGGCAGGTAATAAATCAGGAATATGACAGCATTGCTCAGCTATTTACAAAAAAAAAATCAGGAAAGTCCAAGTTCAGCTGGAGCAAAAACTAGCAAGGGACAAAGGGAAAAGTTCTAGTCTACAGATACACTAGTGACAAAGGGAAGTTCAAGATGTATGTTGATATGTTGATGTATTGTGGGCGAGGGGGAGGTGCAGACAACCCAATGACAAATTATGCAGTAAATATTAAAGTATTGAATGCCTTTTTGCCTTGCCTTCACAGTCCTCACTATGTCTGAGGAGCACATGAACACTCAGCAGTAAGGGGGCAACAGATTAGAGACTACTGAGAGAGGCTGGACATATTCAAGTGTCCTGGTTTGAGTTATGACAGAACTAGTTCTGTTCTTTGTTTTTACTTTTCAGCCAAGTCTTTTCTAAGTAACTGCACTTTCTGAAGTTAACAGCAGACTTTTGCAGACAGTGTCTGCTTCTAGAAGTGATAACGCTTGATGTTTAGAATTACTACCAAGGATTGGTGTGCAGAAAGGCTCTTGCTTACACTTGCTTCTGTGATGACCAAGGTCACTTGCTAAATCTTGTGAATCATGTTGAGGGTATAGTAAGTAAAAGGCCACACCTGCAGGGAGAAGTAGGCAGGACAGGTGGCCCTAAACTGACCAATGAGGTATTCCATCCCATATATGTCATATTCAGTATAAAGCTGAGGGATAACAAGGGTTAAGTTCTTTTCTTCAATGGCCGTCATCCAAGTAGGACTCTTTCTGTTCTTCTGCCTTTAATCCCAATCTGTGTGTTCCTGAATCCAGTTCCAGAATCCAGCTCCTGAATCCAGTTCCTGTCTGCCACTGAGTCCAGTCTGGGACTTCTCCAGTGCCTGTTCCACAACATCAGTGGTGACAGTGATGAAACTGCCCTCAGGGGGGATGGGTTAGATATTGGGTTTGTATATATTTCAATTTATTATTATTTTTATTTTATTAAATCTGTTTTAGTTTTGTTTTCCAATCCGTAAGACTCTCTTTCCTATTTCCTTTCTTTCCCCTTTTGGGAAGGAAGAGGGGTTAATAGAGAGCATCTGTCATTCTAGTGGCTGGCCCAGCCCTAACAATTGACATCAAGTCCATAGGGCCAAATTCACCAGAGACAGATGCCATTATGCCAGTCTACCATCAGGAGAAGACTCTGATGGCTAGAAAAAGGTTAAGGCTATACCCACATTTAAAGAAATACTTAAAGACCTAAGAAGAACTCAAAATAATACACTGTATGAGACTGACACCAGTGTCTTCCACCAAAAGCAGACATGTTTACCTTGGTAAACAAAGTGGAACCCTCTGGCTGATGCTCCACTCTTAGCACTGAATCGCAGAAGAATTTGATTTGATGTAGCCAAAGGCAATGTCTCTCCTACAAATAAAAACAGAAAATAAATTAAATACACAAACCAGAAACAGCAGTTACAACTGTTAAGCACATAATCGAATATACTCTTGAAATGTACAGCTTTTTGTTTTTCTCTAGTTAGACAAAACATAAATAACAGTTTAAAAAACTAAATTTAACATTGGAGGTTTAAAAACTTGTCAGAAAAAAAAGACTTCATGATTCAAAAACATAACCTTTATGACATTTACTACAGCTGGTGAAACTAGAGCTCCAATAAACTACTTGTCTGGGGAACCCTACTGCCATCTGGGGTCAAAATAATTAGAAGAATTTTTGGTTAACTTTTTCCTGTGACTGAGAGCTTTACCTTGCCTTGCAAAACACATTAAACAAAAGTATTTTAAAAATGCCAGAGGGGATCTTCATGCGATGTTTACCATTTCAAAACTAAAACTGAAATGAAAGAGAGAAGATCCATGACTCATTTTATGTAATTGCTTCAATAAAATATATGTTCACACATGAACAATATTACATTATTAATTTTCTAATAGCATTTAAAATTTTATATATTGACTTCAGGATTAATAAAGATGTTTAATATACTTTATGTCGTTTCCTCAGATATCTATCTACAGTCATGACAAAAGTTCAGTAATGAATCACTACAGACAAAATTACAGTACTTTTACACTGTAAGGATTTTACTCCATATGACAACTGTTTTTATTCTCATTGGATTATATCAACCCATATTTTATATTATATTGAAATAAATTATAATGCACTAAATAAAAATATCTTAGATAACTAGGTAAATAGAACATGAAATTTTTTAACGTAGATTAATTTTATACTATTGTAACTAGCGATTCCACGTAACAGAATCCTATAAACCAATGTAAATCAGATACATCACAAATAACAAATAAAAATATTAAGTTTAAATTCCCTTCAGTTATTTTCATAATTGTGAAAACAGATGATAGTCTCAACTTTTTTATAAGTTTGATGCAGCAAAATTGGGTGCTTAGGTGAGTTATCTCTTAACTTTAATCATTAAAAAGTAAACATTTTGTTGCTGAACTCTTGCACGTATTTAAACAAATTTTAAAAATAATTTGCAAACTCTTGTTATGACACAAATAGCTAGGATTCTCCAGAGGAAAATGATGAGCTGAATTTTTCAAATAATAAAATGTTTTCTATAAATCAAATAAACATGTTATATTATTTTATTATCAGCTACTTCTCCAATTATTCAAATTGAAAACCAAGAAGCCATGAAAAGCCCTGGATTGCAAAAATCATAAACTCACATATAAACTCTCCTAAATACTAGAAGTACATGATAAAACACATTAATAGTTGCAGAAATACATTTATATATCATCCACTTGAGATGAACATAGTCATTATATATGCATACATTGTAAATTCTGGACATACTGAAATCCATTTAAGTTTATTTATGATTTCACAGGGTCAACATTTTGCTAGAGTTACCTGAAGCAAGAGCTGGTCTGCTTTTAGTCTAAGTGCATGTTTGCATGCAATTAATTGCATTTTGTGAATACAAGCAATTTCTGTTTAAATTAGATATTCAGAAAATATAGATGTCTAATTCACAGAATTTAGGGGCAGAGAAGATAATTATACCATCCAATCTGCTCTCTTATAAAAAGATCTGAGAATTACATTCAATTATTTCTGCACTCATCGCAGTGATCAGTTTTTGCCTAAGCCGTATATGTTTCCGAAGAATGTCTTGATTCATTTAGAATGGCCCTCCATTTGCCTTGGCATCCTGTTCCAATGACTTTATTATTATATTTCCAAATGAAATTAATAAAATTTCCCTGATTTCTTTTTTTTTTTGCATAGTGAGCTGCGTAATAAATTTATACTTGTTTTATTAATTCCTTACCTGAGTGGGATCCAGACAGTGAACTAAGAAGTCTAGCCTGAGAGTTTTCTCCATCAAATAATTCTGCCACATCATTCAAAGCTGTCTGAAAATAGGCAAACTGTCCAAACACAACTACATTTTAAAAAGAAATAAAAAGAGAGAGAAAAAAAATAAAAAGAGAGAAGATAAAACAAGACCCCAGACTTTAAAAACAAGGTATTTTTGCTTGTCTTAGTTACCAATGGATTCTTGCAGGAATCCTTTCCTATTGTCTATCACAATAAAACAGCTGCATTAAACATAAGTAATAAGAATCTGAAACGCTTTTCATTATTTTCAGTTTTTTAAAAAATTAAATCAGTCCCTAGAAGTGTGCTCTCCAGTCAAATAATTCTTGTTCCTTAGTTCCCTAAAAGAATAAGAAAATAGAATAACTAAAAAGGAAAATTTTTAATCAAAATTACACTATGAACCTTAGCAACTATTAAGGAGTATCTATTGTCACATGAATTTTGGATTAGCCAGCTTTAATCTGAGGAAGATGTTTTAAAATTGATTTGGCTATTTTTGTAACTTTGTATTAAAACTTATCAGAAAGAATATAAAATATTAAAAATATCACTGTATTACCAGTTTTGACATACTGCAATACTTAATTTGTATTTCAGCTGTAAACATGTTAACAAATAAATTAATTATACAAAATATCTCACTGAATTCAAATATAAGATAATAATAGAAATGGGAAATAATAAATCAGTAAAATTAAATCAATAAAAATATTACTTAATCACTCTAGCCACACATTTTATTGACAAGGGAGGAATCAGTTTTAAAATTACACTTACTCTGTATACAAATCACACGTCTTCAACGCAGCACAATTTCTGTACAGATTGTATATTTTAACTTCTTGTAAAATTCTTAATTTTTTTAACTTTTTCTTTAAAACAAATTGCGTAGTCCAACTCCCTGATTTTTAAGATAGGGCTAACTTTATGTCAGATTAGGTCTTTTTCTGAGAAAGTTTTGAAAATCTGTAAAAATTCTTCTTTGAGCAACCTGTACTTAATTGCTGTCATGGTGAAAAATGTTTTCATTATGTCCAGTTGGAATTTGTTATGCTACAAGTTACAACTACTGCCACTTGTTCACTCACTGCATCCTTTTGGAAGGAAGGGTCCTGCTTCACTTATCTTCTCCAGGCTGAACTTCCCTCAATCTTTCCTTGTACTGGGCTTTAGCCTCCTAATCATCTTGGCTTTCTGTTGGGCTTGTTCTATTTTAGAAATCTCTGCCTTGTAATTTGGAGGCACAAAACTATAGACGTAGTTTCCAGATGCTATTTCATGAAGGCTATGAAGCAGGAAACTACCTTCTTTCAACTTGCAGGCTACATCCTTGCTAATTCATCCCAATGCGCAGTTAGTCCTCACTGCTGCAAGAGCATCCTTTGTGCAAAATCATCTAGAAGTAAAGTTATTGCAATGTTCTTCAGTCCCTAAACCTATTAGAACTGCCAAAAATCTTTTAAAAAGAAAATGTATGCAATAAATGAAAAATTACTGGGTTTAAATTATGTCTATGGCCAGTACATTCAAGTAACTTTTCTGTCAGGCCCTCTTCAAGTCAGGACCATCATAAGATCCAGTACAGAGAAGTCATTTTGTCAGGTACTTGCCAAGCATTTTAAATGCTGGCTATAGATTCTATTTGTGTTTTTATCTTTTTTTAACAAATAAGAATTAAAATATTTATTTGTTTAGGTGACTGGTGAAAAGGTTGCAGGATTTTTAATTAGCATATTGTTAAACATTAAATTTCGAGCAGTATTTATTAAAATCTTCAAAATTGCAATAACATCCAATTATTCAACATACTAAGCACCAAAAAATTAAAGAACTATGCAACTTCTGCTATGGTCCTAGAGATATTTTGCATGTTCTCAATCAGGAATTCTTGCAAAAAATATTGTGTAATAAAGCTCTAATTGAATAAATGTGTTTCTCTGTAAAGCTTCAGTAGCATTTCACTGTAGCTACTTTCTTGAAGATCTAATTACTCTGAATGATTTGACAAATCCCTTCTGTAAGTTGCAGCCGCTTTCTTGTTCTACTGGCTATTTTCTTGCATTCTATACAATTCTAGCAGGAAAAAGAATAACTACATCCTATCAGATCCAACTTTCTCTTGTAGAGAAGTTGAAACGATAATAAAGAATACAGAGTACTTTTAAACTTTCCTGTATTACAAATCTCAAGGATTTGTGTTACTCCTACCCTTAAAACATTGATACATAATTTTTATACAATACATATTGTTTCTTTAAATTGGACAATAACTAATTAAGATATATTTCAATTGATGATTATTTAACCATAACCGTTGCAAGCGTCTACTGTGTAAATTATTCTTTTTTTTTTTCTGAAGAAATACTTCTGAAATGTAAGAGCAAACTTTCTAAAACATGATGAAAATAGAATTAATGATTTTCTTATTACAAAGTTCTGAGCAAAACTTGTGAACAAAAACATTGAGCTTGTCTGAAATCGTAATAATGACTAGTAATCAAGAGTTCAGTACTAGAATGACATTATGAATTATTATTAGCAGGTGTAATAGTCTTTTCCCAAGCTTTCACTCTATAAATCTCTAACTGCTTCTGTCAGCAGCTTTCCAAATTCCTTAGTGAAAAAACTGCTGAGTCCTTAGAGGTTTCATTATATATAGAAAGTACCAAACACACTAAGTTGCTGTGCACTCAGTCTTTTGGTATGTAAGTAGTGAAATGGATCTTATTGCTATTTGCCTGGACTTGAATTAGAAAAAACTGCTTTGCAGAAAACCATGCCCTGCATACAAATGCCTAAGTTTTAAAGACTTTATCCACGTATTTTGACACACTGAAATAATCGGGTTTGTGGTTTTTCACAAATATTTCTGGCACTTTTATGTAAAATGGCTTTCTTTCCCTCCATTGTACTACTCATCTTGCACTTGTTAAAACATGAAAAACAAAAAGTTCAAATATAAGAGAACGTTTGGTGCTCGTTCTTTGACAACAGATTTTACTTTGCAGAGGGCTTGAATGAATGATTATCCCATGATGATGCATGATGTAATCACTGAAAGTATTCAGGATATACCTGGATAGCAGGCACAGATGGTTTAGCTGAAGCCTATTGATTACTTTAGGGAGAATTAAAAGTCAAAACCATAGAATCTATTCCTGTGTCAAGAATACAATTATTTTTGATAAGCAATTTGCAATGTATTGAAAATCTAAGGTCACTATTACACATAAAGGACATTTTGTCTCCATTTAAGGCTCAGGGCAATCCCCATGAAGCAGAATTTTTTTCACCCCTCTCTCCCCTCCCTTTTCCCTTCTGGGGAAGGAAGGAAGGCCTCACACAAAGTTGGAAATCAAGATTACAACTTTTAACAGAGAGTAACAAAAGAGGTATTAAAGGAAGGGGGATACACAGAGGTATTGAGAGAAGGTATATATACAAATATATACAACATTGGTCCTCGGATGCCGCTGGATTCCTCCCGAACCAGGTGGAGTTGTAGCCAGCCATGCAGAGGTGCGGTCCCAGCAACAATCCCAGCGAGGAAGGGGTGAGCAGAACTTCCTGTGTCCTTTTATAGAGTGTGGCAGGAAGGGGAGTGCAATAGCTGCTCCACCTGTCCCTCCCCTTCCCCAAACCTTAAACCGCAACACTTTTAAACAGCAAAACAATGATTAATGATTGATAAATCAGTAGAAGGAATTCTTACCAAATTCTTTAGGTACCGTTATTGAATAATGGCAAGTCTGTCCGGCAGTGTAATTATGAGGATAACTTGGTGATAAAACCACTCCCTCTGATCCAGTATACTGCCCTCCACATGGTGCTGGAAACAAACACTTCATATTAATTACAGTTATCTTATTAGTTCAGTCTGAAAATTAAAACCTAAAGATTACATAGTGGCAGTTCAGTGCTTTTGTTCAGCTTTCCTATAATGACACACCTAGTGGCTCTTTCTTAGGATATAAGTTTTAGCAGGAATTTCAAAAATTACATTAAATTAAAATTATATTTACTTAATTACAAGTATTCATATAGGACTGGAATTATAAATTATTTTGTTGAAAGAAACTGTAAACATAGAATTCAACTGTTGTTTTATTTTATTTGAATATATATCTTATCATCTATGTACCTATGTAAAATAAAAGCTCATTAAAAAAATGGCACTGCAGAAATAAATGACACAATACAGTTATCTTGGGTCTCAGAGGAATAGATAGATACGCAAACAGCACCCTGCACAGAATGCCATGGATTACCTTGTTTTTTCATAACTTCCTAGATGTTTATCAAAAGAGTGCATAGATTATACATACTAAAAAATCTTTGGATTCATATGTGAACAGAACAGAAAGAGTAAGAGAGACTATTTACAGCAACAGAAGTTAGAAGGCTATTTAAGGATAGTGGAGCTGCAACCTTCAGGACAAGTCAGGTGTTATGTAAGTAGCAGTTCTGCCCATATCATAAGAAAAAACGCATGTGTGGTCTGTTCCTTCCATGTATAGGCAATAAATGTGGTATGCTAAGGGAATGCTGGGTTTACCAATTATAACTGAAAGCATTGCCATGGGAAGTGTGTGTCTTGAGGATTTCTCAGGAAAAGCCAAAGCAGGGAATGGATGAAAGCGATATGTGCTTTTGGAGAAAGAGCAAAAATAAGGGGAGGTTATTTTAAAGAGAAAATATCTCCATGTGTTGTATATTGAGTAAAAATATTTCTATACATTGAAAGTAAAGTACTGCTGTTACTCTTCTCAGCTTTTGAGAACTGATGGGAAGACTTGGCTTCCTACCAAAATCTTCATTAAAATGTAAATCTTATAATAATTACATTCATTACAGGCAATCCAGTGCTGCTTTTTTTTTTTTTTGTCAAATGATTTCATCAAACACTACTGAAAACTACAGATTTTACAAGAATAAAAGATTGTTGTACATTGTCATTTTATCTAAGAAGCCATTAATTAAATTATTTTTAAAATAAATAAATACATAAATTATAAAAAACCTAGAATAGTCACATTACTTCACTTTTCCTTTAAAGCAAGAAAATGATCATTGCATAATTTAAATAATTACTTTCTGCCATAAGGAACAAAGTAACCAATGTTACTCCACTCTGGGAATCTTACATATAGCAGATTCCATTTTAACAACTGCCTGGAAAGTAGCTCTGAAGAGAAGGACCTGGAGTCCAAGTGGACAACCAGTGCATTGGTGTGGGGCTACCAAAGAACCCTGTTACCAGCTCCTGGATCTGCTGAACCAGTTCATATGTGGTAGGACTGTGCCTAGTGAGTGAGCACAGCCCGTGCTTTGGTCATCTTCAGCTCCTGGCTCATCTGCCCTTGTGGAGCAGATCTACTCCTTCTGCTCCCTGACAGCAACTGGCTTTTTAAATCACACTTGAAATATCACTACAAGTTTAACTTCCTTATACAGGCAGCAATTAATACTACAAATCTGTGTCTTCTCTTAGCTGCTTACAGGAATCATTCGAAAATCCAATGTAATGATAGAAGATGAGAAGTTGAATCTATCATAGGTTGAATAGGATTATGTGGCTGAGGTGAAACTCAAATATCACAAGGAAATTTTAATTTCTTTCTTCCCTTGCTTTGAGGCTACCAGGGAATAAGCCATAAAGTTATCTTCTAATTACCAGTCATGAACATTTCACTGGAATGAAAGTATATCACTTATGCTTAATTTAAAACAAATTTCAAAGTTATGGAGCAAAAATGTTCCCTTCTAAAATGTATATATTTTTATATATGTTTCTGATAATATATTTGTTAATAAGCAACATTTGTTTTAGTGAGCGAAACCTACATTTTCAGAGGATGTATTTTAATAACTTCATTAATGATTGTGAAATTAATAATGAAAACAGTATGCCTGAGACATTCCATTCGTGTTTCAGAATATATCTGCTGACAATTGTCAACTGTTAGCTAGATACACAAAAAAATTTGTTTTCATCATGTCTGGCTGTGAAATGCTACCTTAAAAAAAACAACCCAACAAATCAACAAAAATGCATCACAAAGAAATAAAATTGAATTAATTTAACTTAACTAGGATAACTGAACTAAAGAGCTAAATGCATAATTTTCAGAGATTCTTAGAATTTACTCTACAGCACTCATTTAGGTTCTTTTCCATTTTTCATGCTTCAAAATCTGTAATGTTTTTTCATACAATATTTTAGAAAAGTTCAAAAAGGGGCAAACAACTATCAGCATAAATAAAGAAATATAAACTCAGAATATTGTGCTAAAATTTCATCATGAGAATTTTGTTTGATTTTTTTCACTTTTGATTGGCTTAAGCTATATATTACAAGAGGGCTTTACATAACAAACAATGTGATCCCGAGTGCATTTTGGTTCTGGCATCCTATACGACACCTACCCTTAAAATTATGTATAAATATGTTTTATATCATGGATCTGTATTTCATATCTGTATTTGAACATAAAATAATGTGTTTTGTTTACAGTTCCACTCACATCATTGTTTTTTACTTAAAACCGTGCCCTGTGATATAAAGAATTCTTTACTTCCTTTATGATCTCTGGCACAGACATCATTACAGTACTAAAGTAAGATTTATAGGGATCCAAAGAGTTTATGCAGTCCTCAGTAATCTGGGGTTCCATTATAACCCACTATTTGAGATTTTTTTCCTTCTCATAAATCAAAGAGTTATTCAAGATTCCATAAATTTGTATAAATTAGATAAATATTTTTTATTTATATAATAAGATTTATTCCATACTAGAAACAAGTGTAGCAGCCATGTAAATGATACTTTAAAAACCCCCATACCTTAAGTCATAAGAATATATGTTTTAAAATGGAACACACAGTAAACTATACTAGATAAACAGAATTCGAGTACATCCATGAGCATGTATTCCAGTTTAGTTTTACCCAGATCTAACAGTGCTAAGACAACCAATCTTTCAGCCAGTAATTTTTGCTTCTTTAGACACCCAGTGTTACTTAAAATATGTATCATGAGCACCTCAATACTGCACTAATTTTCACCTTGGAATAAGAATTATAATTACTGAGCAGAAAATTAAAATGACATCTCAGAGCTATGGCTAACTGCTTTGTCTTCTGTTCCTTGCTTCAGCATTTAAGTTGTATAAATATAAAACAATTTTAACAAATCAAAAGAAAATTACATATGTTAGCCATTGACAATAAAGTACTATTTTTTCTGAAAAACAATCTGTAAAATTTTAATTTTTTATTATCTATTGAATTATCTTCAAAATAAACTCAGTGTGAGATACTGATGTCTGTTTTGTTAAAATATAAGTATTGACAAGCTCTATCTGTTTGTCCAAGAGCTTTGTTTCTGAATGCAAAAACCAGAGGACTAAAAAGAATATTTTCCCTATTTTTTTATTTCATATAATAGACAGTATTTTAATAGTAAATTATTTCTGAAGAGCTAGGATGTTAATTCTGCTTTAAAAAATTAAGAAAATATACGTTGAATTTTAAATTTAAATTTGAATTTTGTGTCAAAGACACAAACAGTCAAAAAAATAAGCTAAGAAGCATATCAGCTTTCATGGTGAACCACAGGTCATTTTTCTTTTTCTACACTACTCAGTGTTTTATAACAACTTCTTAAATAATACAAAATATAATTGTTCTACAAGTGTACTTTCATAAAGTATTAAGGCTAAGCTATTGCAATGTCACAGCAAAAGCTGTATTCCACACTCTTTATAAGCAAAACAATCATCCTGCTATTCCAGGTGTTCTAAATATTCACCATATGGAGGGAAAAGCCACTGCTATTACTCTTTAAAATCTTTTAAAAAAAAGTTACTGAATCAACAACCCCTGAGAAAAATATATCCATCTTAATTTGTCTCTTTTGTTGATGGTGTCAACAAGCTGAACACGAGCCAGCAATGTGCCCTTACATCAAAGGTGGCCACCAGCGTCTTGAGCTAAGTGTTAGGAAGATCATTTGTGAAAATATCAAGGAAGGTGATCCCCTCTATTCAGAGCTGCTGAGGCTACACCTGGAGTGCTGTGTCCAGTTCTGGAATATGTGGACTTAGTGGAGTGAATCCAGTGAAAAAACACAAAAGTGATTAATAGACTGACACATCTTTCATATGAACTGATGCTGAGAGAGCCAGGACTGTTTAGCCTAGGAAATAGAAGGCTCAGAAGGAACTTATCAACGTGTATAAAAGCTTGATGGGAGGAAATGAAGAAAAGGGAGGAGCCAGACTCTTCTTAGTAGTGTCCACTCACAGAATAAGAGGCAATGATCATGAATTAAAGTACACGACGTTCCATCTTAAAACAAGAAAACACTTTTCTACTATGAAGGTAGTCAAACAGTGGCACAGGTTGTCCAGAAACATTGTGGAGTCTCCATCCATGGAGATATTCAAAACCCAACTGGACACAGTCCTGGGAAATCTGTTCTAGGTGACCCTTCTTGAGTAGATGATCTCCAAGAGGTCCCTTTCAGTTTCAATGATGGCATGTACAGGGGTCAATCCAGGAGATAAGTCAATTCCAGTGTAGGTCTGAAGACCATCCAGGGCACAGGGTCAGAAACAGAACTTTAAACAAGTACATCTAACATAATTCAGGCAGGAAGTGAAGGCCCAGGGCTGAGTTTAAATAGATCTCCTTGGCCTTTGAGCAGGAGTTATAAGTGGAGATCCCACCTGAAGCTGCTCAGGGAAATTAAGACCTGTCTGTTCTCTCAGAGCCACACTTGCAGGTATTAAATTAAAATCTACATAAATTGATACTATAATACCATGTGATTGAATGAATAATAGAACGACAACACCAAAACAACAACAACAACAATAAANTATCCCCCTACTTCATTCTTCTTCATCCAGCTTTATATGCTAAGCATGAGGTCATATGGTATGGAATATCCCTTTGGTCAGTTGGGGTTAGCTGTGTGCCCTCCCAACTTATTGTACACCTCCAGCCTACTTGCTGGTGGGGTGTGAGAGAAGGCCTTGACCCTATGTGAGCACTGCTCAGGAGTAACTAAAACATTCCTATGTTATCAATGCTGGTTTGGCCACAAATCCAAAACACAGCAACATGCCAGCTACTGTGAAGAAATTTAACTCTATCCCAGCCAGACCCAGTACAAAAGGCTACTAAGAAATTTTANTAGGTATATGACAATAATATTATAAATAATAAATGTGTAGAGTAATTTATTTTTTTGTAGGCAAATCTGTTTAGTATGCAGCTATTGACCTGTTGCTCTAATTTGAAAGGCTTGGAAATAAATGATGCATGTTTTACTCTTGTCGTGGTTTAACTGCAGTAGGCAGCTCAGCCCCACGCAGCTGCTNAAGGCTACTAAGAAATTTTAAAGAGTGATACAAGGCCTGGACCAAAATCAGGCCCGGAAATAGTCTAACAACTTGGACTATTTCCAGTCCCCAGCCCTTGCTTTGAGCACAATTCAAATAGTATAGGCATAGTCTAAAGTCGCTACATCCTTTTAAAATGCAGTTCTAAATTACTATCACCAGGAAAGTAATACCTGAAAACAATACATCTTGAGACTATGTGGGAGCACAGACAAATCCCTATTATTAGAAATACACCGAAGCTCCATTTTGTTGAATGGACTACCCCTACTCACAGTCTAATAATAAACTGGCAACAGAAAAAAATAAAGATAATAAAAGGAAACATTGGATAGGCCAGTAATACTTCATAATTATTATTTAGTCTGTTTTATATGGATTCTCATACAGATCACAAAGCCTTCCACTAAAATTGATGTAAAGGGGAAACCTTGGAAACTTAGATATTACATTATACTCATTATTATGTACATAACAATATCTGTTGATTTCAGAATGTAAATATACTTTTAAATAGTCAAACCAATACATTAAGAACTAAGATATAGTCAAAACCTCATATAATCATAATTTGTATTTTTTAACTTCAGATTTTTTTTAATACAAACTATACGTGTGGAAATAGTACAAATAACCTAAGGGACTGAGAAACTCTGAATTCACCAGGGGAACACTGGAAATGGTAAGAAAATAATACATACCATTACAAGACGGTAATGCTCTGTTCCATGCTGGCTTTCCATCTGTACCAATTACACATGTTATAGTTGAAGGATCGATAATCTTATATCCAGAGTCACACTGGTAAGTAATAGTTGAACCAAGCTTAAAGTCTGTTCCAATTCTTGTCCCATTCATGATGTTTCCAGGATCAAAACAAGCTTCCCGTGGCTTTTCTATTAAAATGAATCAAAGTAAATCTATAAACATTTTCAATTTTAAAAAATGAAATAAAATTGAACAATTATCAGTGTTTTTTTCAAGGCAGTTTAAATTTTTCCACAGCTATTAAAATATTTTTCTTGTTTCTGTATGCTTACTACAAGATCATGGATGTTTTCATTAGATTGATTATCTGGCTAAGGAAATTATACTAAGAGTATCTACCCAATAGCATTTTCTTGCTACCTTTTCTAAGTAGATCTCTCCTAAAGCTGAATGACTCCAATGAAATTTAGTAGTGCAGAAAAAAATCCTACTATTTCTAGAATTCACCACTTAACATTACTATGTTTTTTAGCCAAGTATCATGGTCAGTACTTCATAACTTCTGGTTAGAGAGCTGCCATACAATGGAATAATTTGAACATTAAAAGGTATTGTTCCTTTACGATTCATATTTAAGAAGATCTATCAATAACTAGAACTTGAAGGCTGACAAAATAAGCACAACAGTTATTTTCTGGCATGACCTAATACGCATGAAATCTTTAAGTCATAATGAATATAAACATTGATGTTAAGACTAGGATTTCATTCATCTTTGGCAAGTTAAAAAGGGATGGGAAAAATAATTCAGATTAGAAATTACTTTGTTTCAAGAAAATGATTGAGATGATCTTCAAATAGGAAGGATTTAGGGATAGAACATTCTTTATAATTAAATAAATAAAACAAAAATATTAGTATTACTAAACTGTTGATAACTATACAATACTTTTTCCTACAAAAGGCTTAAATATAGATCAGTTCCTTTAAAACCTATGAAAATATTGTGCAATATTACTCCTATAAATACTGTTTTCTAAAAACGTAAACTTTTTAGAAGGGAAGCACACATCTAATGTAATAAATAGATACATATAAAAAAATAAAGTTCAATATAGTAGACAAAAAATTTTTTATTAAAAAATTACTTAGTGATAGTGCATGACTGCTTCTCTTATTAAATGTTAATAAAGCATGTATTTTAATGAAATACCAAAGGAATATTATCATAAAGCAAAACTAGATGTTCATAATCAGAAATGTAACTTTTTAAATATAAAATACTAAATAATATACTTAATAAAAATACTGAATTATTAAGCACAAATGTACTGCCCATTGAATATGCTTTTAAAATATACTCCTTTTTTATGTTATTTTTATTATTATTTAATTTAACTTTCAGTTGCATAAAGGCACAAACTATGCTGAGAACAAAAAATACACACAGAGTAAAGATGTACGTGCATTTTCAATGGACATCTTTATCTTTTTATCTCCTTCTGCTCAACTTGTCATTTTCTTACCTTGCAAACCAGTAAGACTTCCTGGAAATTCCTGGTTTTCCATTTTACATATATTTTGTGTAGGTAAGAATACACTCGGATTCATTTATGGCAATATAGAATCATATAATCATTTACATTAGAAAAGACCTTTAAGAGCACCAAGTCCAACTCAATGTCCAACCTAGCACTGCCAAGTCCATCATTACACCATGTCCCTAAGCATCATGTCTACATATCCTTTATATACCTCCACAGATGATGACTTAACCATTTCCTTGGGCAGCTTGTTCCAGTGACACACAACCCCTGTGGTGAAGAAATTTTTCTTAATATCCAACCTAATTCTTCCCTGGTGTAACTTGAGGTCAATTATTACTTGGGAGAACAGACCGATCCCCACTTCATTACAACCTCCTTTCAGGCAGCTGCAGAGAGTGAAAAAGCTCCCCTCACATACCCCAATATTGAGCCCAGGGGAACACCCTTGTGAATGGCCACCGAATGGATTTACCTCCATTCGCCACTACTCTTTGGGCCTGGCCATTCAGCCAGTTTTCTAGCCAGTAAAGAATATGCCTGCCTAAGCCATGAGCAGCCAGTTTCTCCAGGAAAATGCTGTGGGAAACAGTGTCAAAAGCATTACTAAAGTCCAGGTGGACAACGTTCACAGCTTTTCCCTCACCCACTCAGCGGGTCACCTTGTCATTGAAGATCAGATTGGTCAAGCAGGACCTGCCTTTCATAAACTCACGTTGACTGGGCCTGGTCACCTGATTGTCTTGTATGTACCACATAACGGCACTTGAGATGATCTGCTCCATAACCTTCCCTGGCACCGAGGTCAGACTGACAGGCCTGTAGTTCCCTGGATCCACCTTCCAATCCTTGTAAATGGGCACCACATTTTCTAACATCCAGTCGACTGGGACCTCCCTGTTTAGCCAGGACTGCTGATGAATGATGGAAAGCAGCTTGGTGAGCACTTCTGTCAGCTCCCTCAGTACTCTTGGGTGGACTTCATCTGACCCCTTAGACTTGTGTGTGTCTAAGTGGTGCAGCAGGTCATTAATCAATTCCTCTTAGAATATGGGGGCTTAATTCTGTTTCCAGAGAACAACTGGTCATGCTATTAAAGACTGAGGCAAAGAAGGCATTCAGTGTCTCAGCATTTTCCTCATCTTTGGTAACTATTTTTCCCTTCACATTCAATAAAGGATGTAGATTTTCCTTATCCCTCCTTTTGTTGCTGAAGTATTTATAGAAATATTTTTGTTTGTTTTTACAGCAGTAGCCAGATTAAGTTCTAGCTGGGCCTTGGTCTTTCTAATTTTCTCCCTGCATAACCTCACAACATTCTTGTAGTCCTCCTGAGTTGCCTGCCCTTCCTCTAATTTCAAAAATTCTCTTTTTCCTGAGTTCCAGCCAAAGTCCTCTTTTCAGCCAGGCTGGTCTTCTTTGTCGCCAGTTTGTCTTTTGGCACATGGGGATGGCCTCCTCCTGCACCTTTATGATTTCCTTTCTGAAGAATGTCCAACCTTCCTGGACACCTTTGCCCTTCAGGACTGCCTCCCAAGGGACTTTGTCAACCAGTCTCCTAAACAGGTCAAAGTCTGCTATCTGGAAGTCCAACAGACCGTTCTGCTCACCGCTGCGCTTTTTTCTCTAACTATCATTTTGTCATCAGTATGACCAAGATGGCCTCCAACCATCACATCACCCACAAGTTCTTCTTTGTTTCCATAAAAAAGGTCCAGCAGGGAGCCTTCCTTAGTTGGCTCACCCACAGCCTGTCAGGAAATCATCTTTCACATGCTCCAGGAATCTCCTGGATTGTTTCATCTCTGTTATATTGTATTTCCAGCAGACATCTATTAAGTTGAAGTCCACCACGACTAAGGGCTAGAAATTGTGAGACTTCTCCAGCTGTTCATAGAATATTTTGTCTGCTTCTTGATCCTGACTGGGCAGTCTCCTAGCATATCTTCATTGCTGGCCTTCCCCCTAGTTCTTACCGACTAAATCTCAATCATCATCATTAAGTGCTAGAAAACCAAAACAGTCCTTAACATACAGGATTACCCCGGCACCTCTCCTTCCTTGCCTTTCCCTTCTGAAGATCTTATAGCCATCCAACACAGCACTTCAGTTGTGCGAATCATCCCACCATGTTCCCACGATGGCAACAATGTCATAGATTTCCTGCTGTACAATGACTTCCAGCTCCTCCTGTTTGTTGTCCATGCTGTGTGTACTGGTGTAGATGCACTTCAATTGGGCTATTGATCCCACCCACTTTTGCAGGGGAGCAGCCCTAATTTGTGACCATTCTCAGGTGCTGTATTTTCTAACACATCAATAACCCTTATATCTTTGCTGCTGCATGGATCACCATCTTCTGCCTCCATCAAGATAACAGACTGAAGGACACTAGCACACCGTCCCTCAAACACTGGCATGCCACCCCCAGGCTTATCTCCAGCAAGCCTGGTTTTATCTCTTTCCCCCTTCAAATCTAGTTTAAAGCTCTTTCAATACAACAACTACTTTGGGAAGAAAAGCCTTGCCAACATGAAGAATATTGCATGATGCTGGATGAAGGATGAGGGCTAAATATAAAAATGAATTAACAGTTCTTTTTAACCACTCTCTCTTTTATTGGCATGTTATTTCTATATTCTTTTGATATTTTTGTTCCTCCATTTTTGATATATACATTAATGTGGGTTTCTTCCATTGTCAAGCATAAGAAGCTGAGGTAGCACCTCTGCTGATGAAAAACAGCTTGATGAATCTCAGCATAGATGACAATCAAGCCAGAGACAGCATCTGCAACCAGAAAAAAACCCAGCTTTTGAAGTGAGTGTGTGTCTTTAATAAACAGTCAGTGTAGTCCATTCTCTCTCTAGTAATAGATACCCCCTAAAAAAATTCAAATATTGTCCTGCAGTAGTTATTAAAAAACGCATATATAGATTCAACAACAAAGTGGATAGGAAAATGTATTGGTATGTAACACCAAGGAAGCAGTAGTACTCATGTATTCTAACAGGGTTAGACAACTTCATTATTCTACACGCTTTTCCAAATGCACTTTAGATGCACATCTTCTATTTCTAGTTTTGGGGGTTTTTTTCTGAAAAATGAAAATGTGCATAGATAATGTGAAAGAAATTTCATAAAAGAGGATTTCTGTGTTCTGCCACGTATTTACAGAAAATAGTTTTAGAAACAGACCGGTCAGCCTCACCTCCATCCCTGGGAAAG
>VYZX01003465.1:41216-66533 GCA_013401335.1 Brachypteracias leptosomus
AGAAGGACAGGGAACTGCTGGAGAGAGTCCAGCGTAGGGCTACAAAGATGATTAAGGGAGCGGAGCATCTCCCTTATGAGGAAAGGCTGAGGGAGCTGGGTCTCTTTAGCTTGCAGAAGAGGAGACTGAGGGGTGACCTCATTAATGTTTATAAATATATAAAGGGGGAGTGTCACAAAGATGGAGCCAGGCTCTTCTCGATGACAAACAATGATAAGACAAGGGGTAACGGGTACAAACTGGAACACAGGAGGTTCCCCTTAAATATGAGAAGAAACTTCTTCTCAGTGAGGGTAACAGGACACTGGAACAGGCTGCCCAGGGAGGTTGTGGAGTCTTCTTCTCTGGAGATATTCAAAACCCGCCTGGACGCCTTCCTGTGTAACCTCATCTAGGTGTTCCTGCTTCGGCAGGGGGATTGGACTAGATGATCTTTTGAGGTCCCTTCCAAACCCTAACATTCTGTGATTCTGTGATTCTGTGATCAATTCAAAGAGGTATTTGGCAGTTCACTCTGAATACATCTAGAAGTAAACAGATTTAAGTCTCAATAAATACTAAATAACATTTTTTTCTCTTTACATTTCCACAGATTATGGTGAGAACAGTACCTTTATAGTCAATGGCAAATCCTGACATTCCAACAGAAGCATCACTGCGAAAAGCCAGAAACAGACTGTTACCGCTGCTCTCTATTCTTTCAGGAGCCTGTGAGCCTTGAAAACTGCCAATTAGAGGACTGTTGGAATCTTCCCCTTCATAAATATGTAGAAAATCATAACTGGGTTCCATATTGAAACTGAAAATAAGGAAAAAGATAATTAAGTCTTCATTTCTTTCTCTGAGTTAAGCACTACTGCAATGGTAGCTGCCAATCTTCTGCCTAACATTTTCTTCTCCAGAAATAAATGTAGTATTAAATATGATTCACAGTGAAAATTTATTGCCTTTCAATGCAGTTCTCTTTATCACTGATCTGAACACCCTCAGCCTTCCAAAAGATCTACTATCAGGTCATCATGCAGGCTCTATCTACAGCCAATGAAAAAGAAGCACCTATCTTAAACACCTTTCTCAAGATGGAATGAATCACCTGCTCCCTCTTACCAGTGACCACAGGAATGATCTAGAAAACTAGCTTAAATTAAAAGTCCAGCTTTTAATTGGCTAAACTGCATGATTTTAAATTTGCCCATTACAAACATAAATTTACCATTTTAGAAACAAGAACCTTTTCTATGGAAAGACTACTATCCTGGAACTTGCCTTTGTTCATACACATATAATATCAGAGAATCATGATAAATTAAAGTGAATTATTATTATTCTCACTGAAACATCTATATTGTGCTATATTTGATGACATTTATATGTTTATACATGAAGATAATACGAATTGAATGCATTTCAGATGAATTGGAGATGAATTCTGAAACAACATAAATATAAAAACATAAGCATTTATAAGAGAAATTAATACAGTGCTAGATAAAAGGATAAACTAGGAACACTGAAAAAACTATAAGAAAAGTAAAACTACAATAAAAAAGAAGGCAAGGACTCAGTCAAGTGAGTGGAATTTTTTCTTTCTAAATATTCTTGCAGAACAAAATAAATAAATATTTACAAATAAGAGACCATTTACACTTATGGTCCTTTTATATTAAAAATAGAGTATGTATTAAAAAAGAAAAGTCATCAAAGTTTTCCATTTTGTCTGTTTGATATCTATATATATACAGATAACAGTGACAATTTTCCTCTCCTTAATTTGTATTCTGATTTTCTTTTTTATTCTTTTTGCAGTTTTCTAAAAATGTTTACAAGATTAACAGCTCTACAATCTACACCTTAAAAGGCCCTATAATGCTATCAATTAGAAGATGAATGAGTTTCCAAGAACATTCTCCAACATCAGATAGTTTGTAAAAGGTAGTGCCAAAAACCTGAGAAGCTATGGCATAATCTTTTCTTTCAGATTTCTAAGGAAGATCTCTATCTGGAGAATTTAAGAACTTCTAGCAAAAAATATAAAATTTAGGAAAGATTGAGGCAGTCCTGTGTGTATTACTGGACTGCAATTATTTATAAAATGTACTGGAAGTATAGCATAAACTGCAAATTACATTATTTTGCTCATACTTGTATTCCTTAAAATAGGATTCATAAATAAACCCAAATACTGAGTAACTTTAAGTTTCTTTCATCTCATTTGAAATGGAGCTTGTGAGCTGATTTTTTAGGTACTCCACAGAAATATACTGCTTACCACACCTATCATGACATTTTCAAGAATGTAATTACTAGAGAACTATTCTCATCCCTTAATGCTATTTGATCAAATACCCAAAGAACAGAATTATCATATTCTTGATTATACAGTTTCAAGTACCTTAGATTTTGATTCTTTAATTTCTTGTTTATGAATATTTTATTGGAGAACATATTGCAATCAGTCAATGCAATAAATTGTGAGTCTGTTTTTGTTTTCATGTTTTTCCTCTTTGTTTTGGTGGTTTTGTTTGTTTGTTGTTGTTTGGGGTTTTGTTTGTTTTTCAAAAAAGGGTGCATACGTTACACAACAAAAATCTGAAAATGCCATCATCTCTTCCTAAATGAATCAGAATTAACCACCACCCCACGGAAGTAAACTGTAATGTTAGCATTGTTAGCTTAAAAATCACACTTAGGACAGACAATCAAAAAAAGAAAAAAAAATTCATTTGCATCCATAGATATGGCAAGCAAGATTATTATATTTGCCTAATATATGAAATGATAAATTGAACACGTGAATATGACTATATCCCTGAACTTCAGTTTGTGTTAAAAATCTGTGCAACAAATGTAGATTGATGATGGAACACTGAGTAAATAAAATCTTTTTTAAATTATGATTCGACATTATCTAGATTAGATGTCTTTTATTTCTTGACTAAGTAGGCCATTTTTTTTCCCCTGACCTATGCACTCCAAGCAAAGTGTATTTATCCTGCATCTAAAAACCTTTAAGAACTGAGTTACAGATAGTTTCCACTACAGTTCAAGTCTTTACTATAAGGTACAACAATGTAAATCAAACATTTGTACAAATTGACACTGTTTTTAAAAATAAACAAAATGATATTATAAGCCACAGAAAGTTTCGCTGCTCCGGAACTTATTCAATATCAAAAGTGACATATTTTTTTTTCTTTACATTATTTGAAAGCAATGATATAGCACATATATAAGCATATGCTCCAGGACTTAGCCAGAGAATATAATTAGAAGCTTTAAGAAGTGATAAATGATGCCATTTTTAGATATGACATTTAAAATCCTTTTATACAGAGACATTCATCTGGAAATGGTACCTTTTGAATATCAAGGCAATGACAAAGTCAGGGTTTACTTTTATTCTCCAGTCACATTCTTTCCCAGGAGGATAAGGCTGTGGATAGTTAGGTGACAAAATAACTCCTGCTGGGCCTGTCAGATTTCCTCCACATGTAGCTGTCACAATGTAAAAGGAAATTGGCATATAGTCACATGTTACATTCACAAGCACATATTAGCTATTAAACAGAATTTGACTTGTACATTTACCAATAATAATTTTTTAAAAAACACAGAACTTTCCCACTTCCAGATAGCAAACATTTTTGTATTTTCCTTAAATAAGTAGCTCTGTTCATACTCAAAAGAAGCACAAGAAAAGCTCTTTCTAAAAGAATAACAGTATGAAGTTAAATAGGAAGTTCTGCATATTGTTACTGATATTTAATTCTGTCTCTTGCAAGTTGAAGCATTTCTTATGTACTGGAAGTACCTTAAGAACCTGAAAAGCTCAATAGTAGGATTCAGGCTGCATTTTCTTTTGGCCGTAGATGTAACACAAAACAATTTGAATCACTCAGTAAAGGTATTACCCAAATCAAAAATTAAATACATTCATTTAGTTACTATAAATTGAATGTTGCTTTTAATCAGATAAGGAATCCAAATTCCAAAGATGATGAACACATAGAAGTCTACCTAAAAAGTACAGTAGTTAACACAGGCTGCATCTACATTACCTAGTCCCACAGTCTGATAGGAACACATTAGTAGTGCAAAACAGTTTGTACTAAGAATTTGGAATCTGCATTAAACATTTGAAGGAAGGAATTCTTCAGGTCACGTTTAGCCTGATTCAGTGGACTGAAGGCTAACTAGTGGTTGGAGTACATAACAACATACATAGAACACATCTTGCATTTTACTTTTATTCAAAAGCTTCAGGAAAATTCAAAATCAGGAACTATAGTGTGGAAAACAAAATTTACTTGGAAACCATGCTCCTAACTCAAATGAAAACAGTGATAAAGAGACTCCCCTCATGGTATTTATCTTTTTCACCCCCACCATTATTATTTTTTTTTTTTTATTTAAATATTTAGTGTATATATTTTTTATGACTGTAGTTTTGGTATTTTAGCAATTATATTTGATCCAGGGTATAGAGGTTTTGTGTTTTGGCTTGTTGTTTTTTTTTCTTTAAGTTTTATTTCTTGTTGGTTGTATTCACAAAAAACATCTCCAGGAAATGTTTCACATGTTCCTTATGTGTGCTGATGGTTCAGCCTAAGATTACCATTATCAAAGTTATAAAGTACAAATAGAGCAGAAAACATTAAATAAGGAATGAAAATCACACAATGTTTAGAGTACTGAGTAGTACAGTTATGAAATGTAAACCATTTTGCATTTATAAGTCAGCATACTGAAATAAGAACTTTATTGTCATTTTTAAAATGACATGAAACGGTTTTACAGAACCTTTAAGGTTTCAAGACTGTCATGTTTACAGTAAAGATTGCTTTCTTATTCTTTCCCCTTCAAAGCCACCTTGAGTATACGGAAGAATAAGAATATTCTTCCCTCTTTTGTGTTTTGGTTTGGTTTGCTTTCTTACATTTTTGGGTTTTGGTTTTTTTTACTAGACTGTAAAGAAATACAGAGTGATTATAATTGGTATTTACTGAAAGAGTATGAATCTTCTAGACCTTTAGGCACTAAATATTTCTTATTTTTATTTAAATATTTTTAATTTGTGAATAATCCCACTATGTTCAGTAAACATTTTCATATGGCTCTATACACAACGCATACATGATATACAGAAGACAATGTTCAGATTATATGCTGCTCCAACTCTGCTAGATGATATGGAGTTAGAGATGCTATCCCAAATCCTTTCCATTATTTCTGAGGTATCTGTAAACACTTTAGAGAAACAGAGGGTCTGCAGTTTGGGGATTTGCTGTTTTGGAAAGATCCTCTCCAAAATGACTTGTAGAAAGGAAAAACATTATGCTTATTCCAGTGCTATTAAAACGTTTTGTATCTGTTTTTAAGGACCATTAAAATAAGTTTCCATTTAATTATAAATCAATAAGAAACAAAACCATAAAGATTAAAAAAACTACTATACAGATAATTTTTCACAGACGTTGATTAACTCTAATCTTAGAAGAACTACACTGATGACCTTAAAATATTCTTCAACAAGAACTCTAAGCCTGTAATTACTAGTCTATTGTCCAGAATCTCAAAGAAACCTTTAAGTCATATAGGACCATGGAACCAGGAATCAAAAGTTGTTTCAAAAAAAATATCTCACATCCTTTCCTCATGTTAGGAATATGCATCTCATTTCTTTTAACAGTATTGCTACTTGGACCCTCTTGTCTGCATCTACCTTTCCCAACAAGCATTCTCCTCCAGAGAAATATATTTTTAACTTCCTAGGGATTCCACAGAATGGGTACTTAATCTATAAGAGAATTCAAAAAATTTTCAGATTAAATAATAGATTGCAGTTTATGTAACTGAATTATAACATAGAAGACCATTAAATGAGATCATTTCAATTAGATTTTGTTGTTGTTATTGTCCAAACCATCTCTTCTATTTAATTGTTTCTATTAAACTTTGTCAATTTTAAACACTGGCTGGATGCCCGGCCCCAGAGAGTGGTGGTAAATGGAGTTAAATCCGGTCACAAGTGGTGCTCCCCAGGGATTAGTACTGGGGCCAGTCCTGTTTAACATCTTGATCTGTAAAGAGCATCACCCCAGCATGAGCATCATGTGCCCACTAGTTGAACAAAAAATCTGATCTGTATTAATCAGAATTAATAAACAGAGACCAACATTTCATCTTATTACCTATGCATGAAGGAGGATCAGGTTGCCAGAAGAATCGATTATTCAGTTGCACACATGTAATTTTAGCCTGTCCTTGAAGTTGATAGCCAGGGTCACACTGAAAGGTGGTAGTGTCTCCAGGCTCTCTGCTGTCTCCATATCTAGAGCCATTTTGTGGTGTCCCAGGATCATTACAAGTTGATGCAATAGAAGCTACAAGGGAATGATGAAAGTAAAAGCTTTAAGGTGTTGATACTAAACATCCATAATTAAAAGCACAATATTTTTACACAATCATTACAACCAGAGGCAATATTACTTACTCATTAGTTAATATAGGAAGACATTTTGTCTCTCTATTTTTTACAAGAATGTGTCCACTGAAATACGCCATGATTATGTTGGCTTCAGGAAACAACACAAGCTTTTCTTTACTTTTATTTTTTTAATCAAAGAGCTAGCAACTCCTTTTCTGGTTAACAAAACAATTTATGAATTTTTATGCTTTTTGTGCAATATGGTAAGTATCTTAATATAAATAACATTGTTTTCTAGTCTGAATATCCTGTAACATGCAAATGTTATAGCTATCCAGCTGCCTGAATCAAATAGCACTTTACCCATTTCAGAGTCAAACAACTTTCTTAGAGTATGCTCAACATGAATCTAAGCAAAATATCTTGCCTATGTTCAGTCTCCTGAGTTTGGATATGGATTTTGCTTTGTGGAAAAAAAAAATAATTAATTAAAGCAATGTTACACTGAGCAATTGGTACTTCAAGTAATCACCCAGAAAGCGGATACACAAATGTACATCCACTATGTATTTGTGGAAGACACTAGGTCTCTTTTACTGGCTTCAGGCACTCAACATCCTAAGTTGCAAACATTGCAATCTTTGCAAGAAAAGAAGGTCTCATCTTTGGAGGCTGCTGTCCCTAAATCACTGAATTACAGTCTGTTTTCTACCACTCCAAGCTGCTCCACGCAAATAGATTTTTTTCAAAGAACTTACCGCAATCATGAGCAAAAGCCAAAATGAGAAGTCACAAACCCAGTGTCACCATCAACATTAATGACATTGGTGTGTATCTACAGGTAAGTCCCTCTACCACTTTCATCATCTTCATTCAACCAAGTTTAAACTTCTTGAACCCAGACCATAGACTTTTTTAAAAAACCTGCTACATCTCCATTACTGCAAGGGATAATCCTTGAAAAATGTGAAATATCAATATTAAATTATTGTCATTCTTTTTTAATATGAACTATGTATAACTTCTTTTATGCTAATGCATCAGACAACTGATCAATTCTTAAACTCATTCATAACCAACTCTATCTATGATGTCTTTTCAAGGTGCAACTTTGCTCTAAGGTCTGTAAGAAGGGATCAAACCAAGGAAGAGCATTCAGAGAAAAACTGATGTAATTTATTAAAAATACAAAAAACCCCCCAAATCTGTCCACATTAAATGAGTATAACCCTTTAAGAAACATCACAAACAACTAAACATTTACAAAATTGAAACAGTTACCAAGTTGTACAACTGGAAAATTCTTTTGTTTTCTGTATTATAAATTTTCAGTAGACAGGTTGGAAAAAGAATAAGTAAAATGAAAAATAAGTATCTTAGATTGTAAAATGTTTTTATGCATGTTCTAGCAAATACGTGGTCACTTAGACAAACCATAGAAGCTGTAAAACATCTCTAAGAATTCATGGGTTATGATAACCAACACACTACAAACAGGAGTTTTGTTTAACATTTTGTTACTCTTAAGTTTTGGATATTGTTTCCATTCCAAAATACTACATCTCATACCTTGGGATGGGTCTTATATCTAAATGAAGTAAAAGATATGACAGTTTTTTTAACAGTGGTGGACTTATTTCCACCAGAATTTATAAGCATCAATCCAAGTGTTAAAGTAACGGCTGTCACTACTAATTGTGGAGAGGTATCTCCATAAGAATGGGCATGTGAGCAAACCCAGACTTGGTGGCACCAGTAAGGATGGCTACAGGGAAGACGTAAACAAGGACACACAAGGACGGTTACAGGGAAGACGTAAACAAGGACACACAGGGACAGCCACGTGCGGCACATGACACGGGAGTGAAGCAGCAAGAAAATGGAGGCAGAAGGTGGAACCAAGGGAGGCGCCTTGAGAGCAGTACCTGGCCAATCAAGAGATGTTGCTTAGCACCTGGCAGAGTTGGTTACCAATTAGAGTGGTGCTTCCAGCGCGCGGTTAGCGCTGGTGGGTATATAATGAGTGAGCTTCGGGCAATAAACGGCAATGCTTGGATTATATTAGTCTGTGTACGCGTTGTCCATTGATCTCCCGCCGCAACTAATGAGTACCATGTAAGCACTCCCCAGGCACCACTCTAACAAGTTACCCGACATCTCATATTAGTTGAGTTTACTAAATGTATACCTGGCCACAGGGGAAGGAAAGCACGGTCATGACCTCAGAGAAGATATTTCTTATATGATAGACAATAAGAGCTCTAAAAAATGGATCACTATAGCGCATATCTGTTAAAGAATCATAATTCTTTCAAGTATGTGAGCATAAGCTCACCTCTGTCGTTAAATAGTAACTTTTTTCCAACAAATCTCTGAATAACTTCATTTTCTCCTTAAAAGGTTCTACAATATAATATCCTATTTCAACTAGATGATCTTTAAGGCTGCTTCCAACCCTGACAATTCTATGATTCTATGATTCTAAGTGTTCACATATTATGAAGGACCAATGCCTTTTAATATTCATTTCACTGTTAATCTTTTTCTTATATCCAAAGTTCTATTTTTTAAAATCACAGATGTTTAATAAGCACCAAAATGTTCTTTACACCTTTGTTCCTTCAGTCTCATAAGTTATTTTATGTATTTGAAACAATCTTTTTTTCATGCCAAATACACTTAATCCTAATTAAGCAAAACACCAGACAATTTGGGCACTGATGTCTCATCTAGTAAAGTGAACATTTAGACAGACTGTCAACTTGTTTACTTTCCAAGTTGTTTTACTTCTCAAGATTCCCAAGAGGTTCTGTAACAGCATGAAAATTAAAAGTCTACTATTCCTTCATTTGTTATTGTGCAAATATCTAAAAGATATAGAGGTTACATGCATGGATAAGCAATCCAGACATTAAAAATCACCAGTNTTTGTTTAACATTTTGTTACTCTTAAGTTTTGGATATTGTTTCCATTCCAAAATACTACATCTCATACCTTGGGATGGGTCTTATATCTAAATGAAGTAAAAGATATGACAGTTTTTTTAACAGTGGTGGACTTATTTCCACCAGAATTTATAAGCATCAATCCAAGTGTTAAAGTAACGGCTGTCACTACTAATTGTGGAGAGGTATCTCCATAAGAATGGGCATGTGAGCAAACCCAGACTTGGTGGCACCAGTAAGGATGGCTACAGGGAAGACGTAAACAAGGACACACAAGGACGGTTACAGGGAAGACGTAAACAAGGACACACAGGGACAGCCACGTGCGGCACATGACACGGGAGTGAAGCAGCAAGAAAATGGAGGCAGAAGGTGGAACCAAGGGAGGCGCCTTGAGAGCAGTACCTGGCCAATCAAGAGATGTTGCTTAGCACCTGGCAGAGTTGGTTACCAATTAGAGTGGTGCTTCCAGCGCGCGGTTAGCGCTGGTGGGTATATAATGAGTGAGCTTCGGGCAATAAACGGCAATGCTTGGATTATATTAGTCTGTGTACGCGTTGTCCATTGATCTCCCGCCGCAACTAATGAGTACCATGTAAGCACTCCCCAGGCACCACTCTAACAAGTTACCCGACATCTCATATTAGTTGAGTTTACTAAATGTATACCTGGCCACAGGGGAAGGAAAGCACGGTCATGACCTCAGAGAAGATATTTCTTATATGATAGACAATAAGAGCTCTAAAAAATGGATCACTATAGCGCATATCTGTTAAAGAATCATAATTCTTTCAAGTATGTGAGCATAAGCTCACCTCTGTCGTTAAATAGTAACTTTTTTCCAACAAATCTCTGAATAACTTCATTTTCTCCTTAAAAGGTTCTACAATATAATATCCTATTTCAACTAGATGATCTTTAAGGCTGCTTCCAACCCTGACAATTCTATGATTCTATGATTCTAAGTGTTCACATATTATGAAGGACCAATGCCTTTTAATATTCATTTCACTGTTAATCTTTTTCTTATATCCAAAGTTCTATTTTTTAAAATCACAGATGTTTAATAAGCACCAAAATGTTCTTTACACCTTTGTTCCTTCAGTCTCATAAGTTATTTTATGTATTTGAAACAATCTTTTTTTCATGCCAAATACACTTAATCCTAATTAAGCAAAACACCAGACAATTTGGGCACTGATGTCTCATCTAGTAAAGTGAACATTTAGACAGACTGTCAACTTGTTTACTTTCCAAGTTGTTTTACTTCTCAAGATTCCCAAGAGGTTCTGTAACAGCATGAAAATTAAAAGTCTACTATTCCTTCATTTGTTATTGTGCAAATATCTAAAAGATATAGAGGTTACATGCATGGATAAGCAATCCAGACATTAAAAATCACCAGTTCTGTCATAACTCTTCTGCTATATGTACAGGCTCTTTTCTTCTCAGTCTCTACACCAATATATAAACATGCATTTAATATATAGCTTACATGTTTATGAGAAAGGCCATGTTCATGCTGTGATGTAACATTGTCAAATGCAATTTAAAAAAAACCCTGATGAATGCACAAGCTTGAAGCTGAACACAAAATATATCTGCTGTAAAGCGGGGAAAACAATAATTACATTTTTGACCCAACAATGCTAAATCAAAACAAATTCCATACTTAGACTTTTTAGAAATGACTGAGAAAAATTAGGTGCTTAGAACGGCATAGTCAGGAGAGGGGATCTGAATTCCATTAAGCTGGAAAAGAAGTAAATTGCTGCTTCTCAGTCCTTGCACATATGCTCTAAGATGTA
This sequence comes from Brachypteracias leptosomus, assembly GCA_013401335.1. NCBI lineage: Eukaryota > Metazoa > Chordata > Aves > Coraciiformes > Brachypteraciidae > Brachypteracias > Brachypteracias leptosomus. The sequence continues at coordinate 52,398 of VYZX01003465.1, forward strand.
AGCTACACGATACTCAGTGGGTTATAGAGTAACATTCTGTAGAGATTTCCCTTCTGTTACTGTCTCATCTGCCCAGAGTGGAACAGAATTCCATGTACACAGAAGATGGAACTAGATGTAGGTGCCAGAAGAATGGGCAACTGGGAAAACCACAGATTGCTAGGGAGTTTTCAGACTTCCATACATTGGCAGCCACTGCATTATGCCTCTGTTTTTCATTTGCAAAGTTGATTTAAAGCTTCACTGAAAATCAATAGGAGACTGTTTTTGAGAATATGACACACTGCATATTTGTGTATCTGCAGCCTTGTGAGAAGTATGTTAGATTTGTGCCTAATTTATCTTCCACCTGAAGGACATTTCTTTTTGTATCAGTTTGTTTTGCCTGCAATCTATTGTAGCTCAAGAAAAAAACCCTATCTCTTTCATCAATATCATTTTCTCTATGTCTATGGTAAACAATCATGTAAGTCATTTATTGTTGTGCTGCAGGCACTCTATTTTTTCCTACTCCATAGTTACAAAAATAAAGACTGTTGAGGAGCTAGGCTTGTAAATTTCAGGCAACATACAAGCTTCTCATTTAGTGCATTATGCTTGCATGATAGGTTTGAGAAGGATTTGGGCATATCAAAGCTGAGACATTGTAAATGGGATTTGCGGTGATTTCAGACTAGCATTTACAAATGTGAAAGAATAGTGTTTGCTCTCTAAAAGGTATCTCCCATAATACATGTAAATGTACAGCCTGTGAACTGTGCACATTAGCATCAATCACATTTTAATGTCTTGTATTGTCCAAGAACGAAAAGAAAAAAGAAACCCAAATGTTAATACAGCCTCTCTCATTAAGCATGAAGTATAAAAGCTCACGCATTGAGAGATAACCATCAAAGCAACCCACAAGCTTCATTTCTGCTCTAATTCTACAAAAAACAAATGAAGAACTGCTACTGTCTATGAGGCTGAGGATGCCTTACCCAGTCCATGGATTAGATCATGTATAGGAATGCTATGACATAAAACTGTACTATTATGAGCATGAAGTACAACATTTATAGCACCAAAGAAAGCCAGAAAAAAGACTTAACTTTGAAATGATTTTGTTACAGACTTTAAAAGGGAATCTTGAGTTCTTGTGTCCTTTTATTTATTTTAACAAGGGCTGCCTTAATGGGTCTCATTTTCTTTGAACTTCAAATTATTTGGTAAGGCACACGTGATTATGCCTGTGTAAAATTATTTTAAAATATACTTTTGTGCTAATCCCCTTTTCTTGATAATTTAACTGTGAATCAAACTGGAACAATTGCACAATGAAACCTAAAGATGAAGATTGTGTCACAGAAATGCTTATGCTACTTAAATGTAATAGCTCAGGCCATTAGGCAAGTGATTAAAGGATATCCCAGCAATAAAAGAACAATTTACAAGACAACAGTACTCCTAACAGTTCAAGATAGGTGACACAGTTACTGTAAGATTGCTGTAGACAAATAATCAAATGGAATGACAAAACTAGACAGAAGCAGGCATCATTTCTTAAATAGATTTGTCAGATTAAGCTCAGTGTCATTATGAACTATCAAACACAGTACTGCTGATGCTTAAACTCTTGTCATAGGTAATAAGATATCAACAGATGCGTCAACATCAGACACAATAATTTCCAAATAATTCTTCTAATTAACTGGTTAATATAACTTGTTTATTATCATAACTGGTGATTTGTGTTGTTAAGATAAAGACTTAGTCAGGCATCTTTACTTGTCATTACTTGTATCTGTACTTACCTCAAGAACAAATTTTAAATATATTGGGAGAGCAAGCAAACAACAACAAAATTGGACTAAACCAACTATACAAGTGTCTTCATTTAATACCATTGTTTTTTATAAAATAAATATCTCAAGTTCTTCTAATAAGATTGAAATATTACAAAGAAATTGAGAAAAATTTCTTTGCTACTTTATTAACTTTTTGCCAGTTGTTCTGTACTAGCAAAAAAAAAGATAACCTTTCTGCTTACGTGAAGGCAGAGATAAGATATGCTTTAGTTGACAATATAGCTTACTATGACTAAGAGAAATTAACAATGTCATAGAACCAGAGGTAGGCATAGAAAATATCACATATGTGCCAGACTCTAGAAAAGCCAGACATTTCAAAAAAGTGTTTTTTCTATTATAAGAAGAGTGGAAATAATCCTTTGATGTATTACAGCCTTGAGGAGCAAAATCCATGAAACCAGCTAAGGAGCTACGAATGTATCATTTAGTATAAGGAAAGAATACAGTTCTCTTGAGTTAAAGCAGTTGAGAATTTAGTTAGGAAAAAAAAGGCTAGACTGTAAGAGTAAAACTACTATTAGGTATTGTAAAAATAAGGGTGACTGAGTTTGTAAGAATGATAATATGACTCTGTCTCTAGCCGTCTCCCTTCTCTATCTCGAGCCCTCTGTGTTTATGCAGGGAACCAGTGCAGCAGCAGCCACCACAAGAGCCAAGGGAGGGAGCTCAGCAAGCTGCAACCAGTCCCAGCAAGAAGCTACTAAAGATTGATTAGCTCCTGGTTGATGTAGTCCTGGCCTCACCCACACCCCAACCAGGATCTCCTGGGGGAAGGCAGGGCTGCACACAGGTGGGCCAGATTCTGCCTCTGGGGCCTGGAGCCAACTGGGGAACAAAATACACTGGTAGGTTGTGACTCATCCACAGGTCAACTCCAACTTGGGGCTCACAACCCAGGTCCCATCATTTCACTTATTGCACCTCAAAGGAAACTAGACACTTGTGAAAAGACAGATAGGATTCTTTTCACCTGCTTTTTTGATGTCCAGAAGTTCGAGACTTAGTATATGTTAGTATATTTAGATCTATAGCTGATAAAGTGAAAAAGGCAATTTCAGAGGGAAATTTATCTCATTTACCTTAGACATACAGGACAGAATTATGCTAGGCTAGAACCTTCTTTTTTTTGTTAACTTAGGCAGGGTGGTTTTGCTGCCAGTAACTTTGTTTCTGTGCAACAGGAGCCAAATATCAAATTTGTCTATGCCCTTCTTGTGTTCACTTTTTGTATCATGACCAGAATGAGTTGGTTGACATCCCTGGCTTGTAATACATTGTTTAAATGTATTTAACCCCCAGAGTAAAGGTCAAATTTGTACAGTGAACTCCATTTTTTGTCCTTTTATGCATGATTAAATGGTAATTAAGTTTTAATGAAAAGCATTAGACTGATTACAATTAACATAATCACTCTTGTCAGTTCATGTCCTCATGCTTTACATGCTGAGCTAAGTGGGCAAGACAAGGCACTTTTAATAGTGTTCAAACATTTTTTAAGCTTCAGCCACTTATATTTTTCCATTAAAAATACCTCTAATTACATTTACAATCAACAGTAAGTCATTTATAGGTGATATTTTCTGATCTACCTCATACTATCCTTTCACAGTACCTCTTTTTTAGGCAGATGTAGTAAGGACATTCCAGAGTGCAAAGTATAGAAAGTAATCAGCACATTCACAGCACAGTGAAACAAATTCAACTGAATGTTAGCACTTCAGTTCTTTGTCTCTAAGCTGTTCATTTGACCTGATACTCTCAGATTTGTATTGTTTGTATGATCTCATAAGTGGATGTTCTTTGATGTAGATACTCATCCCAATTGCATAATATAATACAGAAGTTGCATGTGTAAGAGATGCAGATTATTGAAGGTTTTCCAATCCTATGCAATTCTGACCTGAAGCTTAATTATTAGATTGTAATTAAGATTCAAATAAAATATAGCCATTAATAAATGCAACACTTGAAAATCCTTCAAGTGACACCAAGACACAAAACTTGAGCAGTTACCTTCATAGAACTTCTAATAAAACATCTACATCTTCTGCAGTTATAAGAAAAAAGTTTAAGTAACTCAACTCTTTTATTCATTGAGTTATGAAGTACTAAAGTAGTGACATTTCAATATTCTGTAGAGCTCTGATATAGACTGGCCTACAGTTTGAACACATGATAAATACTAAATCATGCAAAGATCCTCACTTAAATATAGATTAATTAGTTTAGACCATTTACAGACCAAGGCCACAGTGGTCTGCCCATTGTCTCAAGGAGACTAAATAAACTAAGCTCTGATTTTTTGATGAAATTTTTTGACACTTACTTTAACATACTCCTTAAATCATGCTTTTTACTCCCTACAATTAAAAAATTTATAAACATTCTGCTCATCAAGCAGGGTGAAAGAAACTTTAATATCACTTTCCCTTTACTTGAGCTGAGGCATTCTTTTCTTCACCACTAATTCCAATTAATTCCAGTAAGACACAGTCTGCAGTTGTCAGCATGATCACTGAGTGTATCCATCAGATATTCTACTAAGATGACAAAATAGGTTCTTCACCCTTAAAGCACTAGTCGCTTACTTACTATAAGTATCACAGAAAGTCAAAGGACCTCTTGACAAATCTAACTGCTAATACATTTTCTTCCTTTCAAAGTTCCTACATAAAATTATAAATATTTTCACCAAATAGAAATTAAAATGTTTGCTAACTGCAACAGAGTAAAATTCCCCTTCATTTCCACAGATGTAAAATTTAACGTTTTAGAAAAAAAATGAAAAGCAGCATATTATATAGCATATTGGCCAGAAATTTTAGAAACATTTATTCTGTTCTTTGTCTTGAATTCATTTTGCATACTTTTAACTAAGTAAATTAGGGCTGACGAAAGAGCCTGTGGTTTGGGGGATACAACAGAAAAATCAAGGAAACTAAACAGGTAAATGAAAAATGTATTATTTAGAGATCAGGAAAACTCAAAAGTATATTTCCTTATGCAAATAATAATGACTGAAAGGTTATTAGTGCTCTTTACTTCTGAATGAAAGCACCTACAGTGAAGGCTTTAAATGATAACCCTACTCTCACACATTTTACTAATTCATTATTTTCCTATATTCCTCAGCAGAAATAAATTTACATATCTAGACATGTGAGGATGCCATGACCAAGTCAAAGACAATGATACAATCACCTTGCAGTCCTACCCAAAGTCTTTAACACTTCAGTGATAACATTATAGAAAAACACATACTCAGTTTTACAATATTGATCACTTGTACAATATCAATCATAGCACCTCTGCATACACAGTAGCTGCCACTTTAGAAATGAAGACAAATTTTATTAGTTTAATAGCAAATTCTTAAAAGTATTTCAATATGGTAAGATATATTTCATTCTTCAGTTCAATCATGTAAACAAACAGTGGCTAAGGTCATAAAAATGATGCATCATGCAACCAATGTTATGAGAAAAAAAGCCTCAAGCAACATAAACACAAAATAATATATTATTAGGCAGCACTGGTGGCAACATTTAAAACCATCAGTGCAGAAGAAAATCACCTGAAGAGCAAGATAATGGAATTCCAGCCAGTTAGTCAACTTCATTGGTGGCCCAACTTAAATGCCTCTATGCAAATGCACAGAGCATGGGGAACAAACAAGAGGGGTTACAGACATGCACATATGTCTACAGAGAGTGGAAGCAAGGAGAAGTAGCCTGGGATGACTACAAAGATGTTGTCCAAGAAACCAGGGATCAGATTAAGAAAGCTAAAGCTCAGATAAAATTAAATCTGGCCAGGGACATAAGAGTAGCAAGAAAAAGCTCAACATGAGTCATCAATGTGCAAGCGAAACCCAGAAAACCAATTGTATCCTGGGCTACATCAAAAGAAGTGTGGCCATCAGATCAAGGGAGGTGATTCTCTCCCCTCTACTCTGCTCTCGTGACACCCCATCTGGAGTACTGCGTCCAGCTTCTGGAGCCCCCAACACAAGAAGGACATAGACCTGTTGGAGCAGCCACAGAGAAGGGCCACAAAGATGATCAGAGGGCTGGAACACCTCTCCTATGAGGACAGGCTGAGAGGATTGGGATTGTTCAGCCTGGAGGAGTGAAGGCTCCAGGGAGACCTTACTGTTGTCTTCCAGTATCTGAATGGAGACTACAAGAAATCTGAGGAGAAACTTTTCATAAGGGCTTGTACTGATATGATGATGGGTTCAAATTGGAAGAGGGTAGATTTAGATTAGACCTAAGGAAGAATTTCTTCACTCTGAGAGGGGTGAGTCACTGGAACAGACCTGGTGCAGTGGGAGTTGTCCCTGCCCATGGCAGGGGGGCAGGAACTAGACAGTCTTCAAGGTATCCTTCAACCCAAACCGTTCACTGATTCTATGATCCCTTGTACAATATCAGTCACAGCACCTCTGTATAAANGTAGATTTAGATTAGACCTAAGGAAGAATTTCTTCACTCTGAGAGGGGTGAGTCACTGGAACAGACCTGGTGCAGTGGGAGTTGTCCCTGCCCATGGCAGGGGGGTAGGAACTAGACAGTCTTCAAGGTATCCTTCAACCCAAACCGTTCACTGATTCTATGATCCCTTGTACAATATCAGTCACAGCACCTCTGTATAAAGAGTAGCTTTCACTTTAGACTTGAAGATGAGTTTTATTGGTTTAATAGTAAATTTTAAAAAGTATTTCAATATGGCAAGATATATTTTATTCTTCAATTTAATCATGTACACAGTGGTTAAGGTCATAAAAATGATGCAACCTGCAAATAATTTGTGAGGGATAAAGCTATAAACATAATATATTATTAGGTAGCACTACTGGAAACATTTAAAACTATCAGTGCAGGAGAAAGTTTATGTATGTACAAACCCATTCTGATTTGCTAAATAATGCTAATTAGATAATACCAGGCACATGGTTGCTTTACAAACAAGGAGTAAGAAGACTGAAGCATTCAAAGCAAATTCAAATTTCTCTGTAGTTGTAGTTACTTGTATAAATATACAAAATAATTAAAATAACAGTTGTAAGTGGAGAAACAGTTACATATAAGAATAACCTATCTAAAGAATGTATATAATTATTGAATTTGTGATGGAAAAATATTTACATACTTGAAAACTGAATGGAGAAGCCTGATTTGCTGATGAAGAAATCACTGTCAAATTGTAATGTTAATGAGTTGAAAGTGCTGTGAATATCCTCTGGAAGGGCTGAGCCACTCCATTCTTTCAGAAGTATGCTGCTTTCAATAGGCCCATCCCATACCTTCAAGATGTCATGAGCGACCTCAGTATCAAAAACAATAAAATGCAGACTGCAAAGAGAAAGTAAAAGCATTCTATATTACTCATTAAACACAATTACAGAAAACTCCCAAGCAACCATTCCCAAACTGTACTTAGTTTTGACTTGTTTAAGAGTAAAGAAGGGCTGGTGGTCCTGCAGAATTACCCATTTTTCCTGTTGGATGAGCTGATCTTGTAAGTGAGATGCTATTCTGTTCTATAAATGCCTGAATTACAGACAACATCAGTACAGGGCATATAGTTCTATAAATTAACTTATTTTACTGATAGATATTTTAAAGAGTAAAACCCATGATTTCATCAAAGACTTCCTCCCTTTTTTCAAACGAGGATACCAAGAACTCTCATTGTTTTGAATTACATGCAATTGAAAAAAAGCAGTAGTTACTGGACAGTAGTATACACATAGCACAGGAAATTTGGTTAGTGTGGTATTTTCTTTCCTATACAAACCCAGAAAATGTATCAAACCCTGAGAATGTATTATCCTGTCTTTGCTTTATGTAAAAATTCATGAAATATAAAATTATGATCTAATAGAATGATCTGAATGATACTTGTTCAAGAATGCTGTTATTAGTCAGAATATGTGCAATGACATCAAGTTCTGACTGCTACACCTTTAACATTGAAGAAATCTAATTAATTTCAAAACTTCATTTTTCTTTCAAATAGTTGTATGTTGATATTTCTTCATTACATTTGTCATTAATTGGAAATCATCAATTTGAAAATTATCCTTTAAATCTAAATGATTATGAAATCACCTATGATGGAGTGAATTAATTATCTGGCTTAGTGAAATAGGATTATTAAAAATAACTGTGGATAACTTGACATTTGCTTATGTTGTTTTGCCGGTTTAATTTTTAAAAGTAGTAATTTTCATTTAAGTTAAAACTACATTCCACATAAACTGAATATTGAAACAACTTACTATTTGCTAATTTTTTGCTCAACATAAATAAATAGCTAATATCACACACTTCTGTCACTGGAGTATAAAACTAATCTCTGTTGCAGGTCATTAAGCATAAAAGTATCAACAAATTCTTTTAAAATGACAGAAACTGAGATTAACTATCTTTATTAGAAGTTAAATGGTTTTGTTACATTCTTGCTTTCACAGCAACTTCCTGTTAGGAGTGGACAAACTAGCTTAAATATTGAACAGAATACACCATTTCAAAGTGTTTGAACCTCTGTGTTGCTACAGCAAAACTGAGTTGAAAAAGTATTCCCTCCACTTGAGTGATTTAGCTATACATCAACAGCACAGTATGATAATATTTCTTGTCGGTACATCAAACTGATGAGGAAGAACTATTTTAAAAGCCCTCCTTGTATTACTAATTTCCTTCGGCCCAAGTACTTGAATCCTTCCATCATCTTTCCATAAATCATTATAGAAATAAAAGCTCTAGATTCCATCATTTGGTTCTTGGCATGTACCTTTATTTCATGCACTAGTCACCAGTTGTGTTTCTCTTATTTTCTGTATTCTTCAAATTTCTTCCCTTTTCTGTTATGCTGCCTACTCTATGTGGAGAAATCTTCCAGTTTTTTATCTGTTTAGCATTCTCTCAGTCCTGTACACACTTCTTATTAAAATCTCATTCTTCCTCTCAAATTTGATTATTCTCAATGTCTTCTGAGATGTTGCCGGTTCTATTACTCAAATGATTATGGGGAAAAAGTCAGACACTTATATAATTCAAAATGTTATGTATGTTAGAAATGATATGATGGAACAGAGCAGGAATGGAAAATCAACTCTTTACTTGCATATACAAAGCTTTAGCTTTAGAGCACTCATCTCTGCTGCTGCGGTTAATTGTCAAATCCTCATCAGATCAATGCATTCATGACAAAAAGAAAGTTCCTAATAGATACCCAACAAGACCCAAGGTGCCTGATGCTTGAGCAATCCTGGTAGAGTCAGGAACTTTACAGCTGTTTGAGGTAATGTGTTTAAGAAACAGTATTTGTTTTAAAACAAATTGAATGTGAGGGGAACATAACAAAAGATGGCAATATAATGACTTAAGGGAAGAATTCTGAAAACACAGTTGACAGTTGTATTGGGTCTGCCTGAGATAGAGTTAATTTGCCAGTAGCAGCCTTCATAGTGCTGTGCTTTGCAGCAGTAGCCAGAAAAGCATTCATAACGCACCCATGTTGTGGCTACTGCTGAGCAGTGCTTGCACACCACCAAGGCTGTCTCTCCAACATTCCCCTCTCGCCAGTAGGCTGGGGCTGGGCAAGAGGTTGGGAGGGGACATAGGCAGGACAGCTGACCTAAACTGATCAAAGGAATATTCCATACCATATGACGCCTGCTCAGCAATAAAAGTTAAGAGAAAGCAAAAGGAAGGAGGGGTATTTGTTTTTATGTCCTTGGTCTTCTGGAGCAATCGCCTACATGTACTGAAGCTCTACTTACTGGTACATGACTGGACATTGCCTGCTGATGGAAAGTGGAGAATAAATTTGTTTTCCTTTGCTTCTGCGTACGGCCTTTGCTTTTACTTTACTAACTTCCTTTATCTTGACTGACGAGGTGTTTTTCCATCTTATTTTCTCCCCTCCCTTTTCTGGTGAGGTGGAAAGTCATAGAGCAGTTTCATGGGCACCTGACACCCAGCAAAGGTCAAACCACCACAACAGCTTGGCACTTTAGCCTCTTTACAGCTAGAAAAAGGTATAGCACTGCACCACTACCACACTGAAGATTTATAGGCTATATTATCTAATGGAACTCAGAGTTCTAAATTAGATGCCTAGGTGTCCCCTAAACAATTTAGATATCCAGATTCCCTAGATGAATGGCACTCATAAATACCAGCATGACAAGTATCAACTTTACTAATGTAAGGAGTTAATAAGCTAAAAATTGTGTAGAAGAGTGTGAGAATATACAACATAGACTATAACTTTAAAAATACCAAAGTCAACAATAAATATTGAAATTAAGAATGTACCTTATTGTCTTTCCTGGATCTGCTTCGATAATCCAAGTGCAATGAAGATTGTTGTCATATGGTGCTGGATAACCAGGCGACAAAATGCGCCCCGATGTAGCAGCATGAATTCGTCCACCACACTCAGCTACAAAATAAGTAAAAATTACATTTATTTTTACAAAGACCAGAATATTTGCACTTCTGTTTTCTGTCCATTCCACATCTCTCTGACTTCTAAAAATGTCAACAGAATGACCTAATACTCTGAAGTAGTGCACATACATACAAACCAGGACACACACATGAGTTAAAAATGCACATATAATGAACTAATTCCTACCTTGTTGCAAAGCAATAAACCATACTTCTGTGATTATGTTATTTTACTGACAAGAATAGTTCAATATGAACTGAGACTACAAAAGCACAAGTTTAGCATCAGCAGGAGTGGCAAAATGCTTCAGATATACCCTATCTAACATGTCTTGCTTTTCTAAGTAACACTGAATACTCACATTCATACTTTACAGCATTGAGTTTTGCAATTAAAATAACTTTCTTTGTTATTCTAATGTCAAAATTTCTTTAGTCTAATGCTTTCACCTTACTTCTATATAACATCAAGTTTAATTACATCAAAAAGCAGTTAGATTTGCCTAGTAAACTCCTTTAACATTTAAACAAATGCTATATGCTCACAAATTGAGAGAGTAAATCAGAAAGCTATGATTTGAAAGTATGCAGTATCTGATTTAAAACACTTTTATTATCAATGCTATCTTAAATTTGTGGAGAGACCATTTCCAGTGCTAAGCATCCAGAATCAAATGATCCCTATGCTGCTTGTTTAAAGCGTCATGCTGTTGTCTGGTCAGTGGAAAGATGCACCCTGATGAAACAGGAACTGTGTAACAGCCAGGTGCCATTGAACCAAAAAGGTTCTGAAACTCTTCAGTTAAATGAGGTATCTGAATTCCTACTTCATTTACAGTTGTGGCCTTGCAAGTAGTAGTATTAAAAAATGCCACCATGGAGAACTCTTCAGGCACAGCTGTACAGCAAGCATAGTATAAGACACAGATGATGAAAGAATCATAGCAGTGGTACCAAATAATCTACTAGCAACACTGCTAAAAAATAGTAAGTCTCATACAAGCCACCAAGTCACTGCTGATAGCTAATTGTTATCAGGAAGGAAAATAACTGAAGAGGAAAAATGGTGACTGATTTACTTACCTATCCTGCTGGTTTGATCCCTCAAAACACTATATATTATTTATAGAACCACAGCAGAGAACTACTTTAGTACATAATTTCCTCAAACATAACCTTTGGCTAAGATTTCAGTTAATTTTGATTATACAAGTTTAGAATGCAATAATCGTTGTGACAGATAACAACAGATAAAGAAATGACTGATACAGTACTATATTTACCACAGAACTCAAGGTAACAGTGAAACCAAAATTACTTAATCTCAAACTGACAGGTTTGCTGTAGATTTCTCGGAAGACTCATTTAGAAACAGAATACATGATAATATTTGGAATGATGCATTATATAGACATATATTTTTTTAAAATATCCATTTTAGTAGCAGAGCAAAAGTAAACTTTCAAAAGTGATTATAAAAAAAAAATCCCAAAAGTTTGGTTTTCAATATGCTGAAATGATCACATTGTAAAATTACCACCTAAAAAATATACCCTATAAAGTAGATAACTATACTATACTAAGAGAAGTGACTTATATTCAAACAAGTTCAACAATCTAGAGAAGAAATTACAAGAATACATTGGTTTTCTTTATTAAGGCTTAGAACATAGAAAAAAATTAAAATGAATGCTAAGATCAATATATGAGTGCATTGCTGAAAATGACTGGGTGCAGGATTTGTGGAATATGTCTATGTATGGGCTTGAAATCTTTTGTGAATGAGATTGGTATGAATGCAAATGTCACCGAAGAGAACAGCAAATATCAAATCCTGATCTAAAATACAACAAGTAAAATAGAATAGGTCTCCACAAACAGGATAATATTAAGAAAATATGTCTAAGAAAGGAAGTGTTGTTTGGAAGTCCATGACAACTTTAGAAAAAGGAAGACAAGAAAGCCAGTCACATCAGACTAGGAAGAGATAAAATTGTGATAGTATAAGATAAAGCTGAAGAAAGAAAAGATTATATAAATAACCCTGGAGGGAAAAAAACAACAACAAAAAAAAGAGTATGAAATGATCTGAAAATGCTTAACTGAGTTTTCAGGGATCTTCATGACATGTTTTCTTCTGCATAAAACAGTAGAAAAAACCGTAACAATTTCATGAAGGTAACAAACTGTTGGTGGAAAGCTGTTTGGAGAAGTTTTCAAAGATTTTTAGAGAGAATGGTGAACATTCGCCTTCTTGGGGAGCTAATTAATGTTTCAGAGGAGTTTTACATTAAGAAACAGGGAGTTTATACAAAACTGATGCAATTCACAAATTTTATTTTAAAGATAGGAATAAGGACAGCAAAAAAAAAAAAAGATATGTAAAGAGATAAAGGTACATAGAAAGAGAGCTTTGTGGTTGAACAGACAAAGCATGAACAGAATCTGTCTCAGGATACTAAAAGAAAATTTACTAGTCTATTGATATCAGGACATAATTACACATAGAGATTAAGAGACATCCTCAAACAATAAGGTATTTTGGTACAAGTAACTCCAAAAGCTTAGAAACAAAATATAGAAATCAAATCTAGTAATGTAAGGTACAAGTCAAAGTATAACAACAACAAAAAAGTAGAGTACTGTATTTTTTTCAAGAAAACTGGAAATACAGGTAGAGATATGGGAGTGGAGAGAGCATTACCTGGTAGTGATGCAGTAAACTAAAATTCAGCATGAAAAAAGCATGCCTATTGGTCAAAAATATTTTGAAGATGTGTTATGAAAGATGTTCTACAGGAGCAAAGATGGGAATTTTATTTTCACTTGCTTCTGGGTTCCCTATCTTCCTTCAGATCATATATATGATGAATATGCATATTTTAGCTTTTTTTAAAAATACTGTATGATTGAAATGTTAACATCCACATATAGATTAGAAGACAAATCATACTAAGAAAAAGGAAATGGGTGGATGGATGGATTTATTCACCTAATAGACTTGAAACCAACAGGTATTTTAGAATTTATTCAAATACTTACTTGGTATTGAATATAGGCACAAGAAAGTATTACAGAAAATGACCTTAGAGTAATGACTTCATTTAAATTAAATGGGGAGATAGGCAAGTTTGAGATTAAGTAATTTTGGTTTCACTGTTACCTTGAGTTCTGTGGTAAATATAGTACTGTATCAGTCATTTCTTTATCTGTTGTTATCTGTCACAACGATTATTGCATTCTAAACTTGTATAATCAAAATTAACTGAAATCTTAGCCAAAGGTTATGTTTGAAGAAATTATGTACTAAAGTAGTTCTCTGCTGTGGTTCTATAAATAATATATAGTGTTTTGAGGGATCAAACCAGCAGGATAGGTAAGTAAATCAGTCACCATTTTTCCTCTTCAGTTATTTTCCTTCCTGATAACAATTAGCTATCAGCAGTGACTTGGTGGCTTGTATGAGACTTACTATTTTTTAGCAGTGTTGCTAGTAGATTATTTGGTACCACTGCTATGGTTCTTCTCTTCAAAAAGGCAAATTTAAAGAAAAAGGAAGCTAGCCAATTCACTGAAGAGCTTGAGGACTTGAACACATAAAGAGCCTGGAAAAGTCTTTAAATCAAAACTGGAAAGAGTTGTTTTGACATGTCATATATATAAGAGAAAACTTACAGATATAATTCTAGAATCAAGTGGGAAAAAAACCACCTCTACTAAAACAGCAGAAGTGCTGTTCACTGATGGTTTTCTGGCACTTACTCTCTGGGTAAGCTGAACTTTCAAAAGGAAAAGAGCTTACTCCCCTGAAGAATGCAGGTCTG
>VYZX01003465.1:89550-108821 GCA_013401335.1 Brachypteracias leptosomus
ACTCCACCCTGATCCTGACAAGCTGTCAGGACATGTGAAGAGTATGCACCCAGGCACATTGTATTATTTTTATTCTCATTCATACTTTTATTCATTTTTTTTTATTTGACTGCAGGGATTGTATGTTCCATTTGTAAAATCTGGCACCGTGTAAGTTTTCTGCTACAGTATCACACTAATATATTCAATTCACATATGCCGCAATTCACTCTTTCTCAAACCCCATTGCTAAGTCTTCAAAATAATAATGCTTTCTAAATTTAAAAGGACAAAATTTTGCTTTCAGTAATGTTCCTAAATTACTAACACCTATCCAGTCATATAGGCAGGCCATTAAAATTCAGTCTGATAACGACAATACATTGTAGGAAATAATCTTCACCATTCCACAACAAAACACTGCACCTGAAAGAAATACACATTTCCCCACAAAACAATCAATCAGACCGTAGTTGTGAGTTACTTACTTGTGTAAGTGAGCTGAAATCCTTGGTCAGTGTCAGATCCATTAGTATTAAACTCTATCCACAAATGGTTTGATGTGCTATTAAGGATAACTCCCATCATGTCATTTTTGGTGAAGGATCCCAGAGAGCGTGAAGAACTGTCTTTTCCATCATACACCTTGTAGAAACAAAATAATAGTATGAAAAATCTAAATATTTGAAAAAAGTTAGTTTATCTTTATACAATACTTCTGAAGTTAACTATGTATTAATAGTTTCTCAAAAAAGTATTTCCATTTTGTGAGGTACATACCACTTGATTATTCAGTTCAGTGAAATATAAAATATTCAGTCCTCCTTAAGGTGTTTTATAGTCTTTTTTCCTTTTCAGTTTTGTGAGCTCAACTTGAATGAAATTAATATTTATATATGAATCCATTTTCTGAAGCTTCATAAACTCAGATTATTTTTCACAATTATTCACAAAGGCTAACAGAAGTATAATTTCTGAAATCATCATTGAAGTAAGGCTGTAAGAGGTAAGCTCCATTCTATTCTGTTCTCTCCTGTCCAGAGGTATTACCAGCAGAACTGAGGTATTAAAGCCAATCTGTCAGCTTTTATTTCAGACTCTGAGCCTGCAGCATTTTTATTTTACTACAGAAAAAGATAAGTCTTCAAAAAGACATGTGAGTCTATTTCCAAACTAAGCATAGAGATGTTCCTATTCACCATGTTACTTTATCGAAAATTTTCAATGGAAGACAAATCAACAATATTAATACCTGTGATTTTTCAAATCCTAGAATGAATAAGAATATCCTTTTGATTGTTCACCAATACAGGACATGTACAGAGTTAGTACTGGCTATGTGGTGAAAAATTATTTTTGCTTATTGCAAAACCTTGAAAGCCATAAAGTGTTAAAATAATCTTCTGTGTTTGTTTTGGGGTGGTTTTTTTTGCCTGAAGATGAATTTTAAAAAGCTAATTTTTTCTTTAAATTAGATAAATCATCTGTACTTTCTCATGGAAAAATAGGAAAATGTGGAGTGTGTTTCATACTTCCAAAACATATACAGTATGTCATATCGCTGCTTATATAAAAGGAAATAGTGAATCTGAACACCTGGTTTCTAATACAAAATAAAAGATAATTTACCCTGATCTCATATGTCCTAGAGTGACTGTGGATAACTAGTGCAAAAGCTACAATTACAGTAAATGTCTTAAGCTCTGGATCTTCATTTCTCCATTATCAGACCTTGTATTACAGTCAGAATTATATTTATTCCTGGCAATGACCCATTTAACAATCTAAATTCCTACACTGGAGCCACAGACCCTTTTTCCTATTGAAATGTCCAGTTAGATCTCCTAATGAAATTTAGAAATGCATCTTTTGAGAGGACAGAGCACTGCAACTACATTTACAGATGATGATCAACAGTTGAAATCAGAGTCATTTTCTCAGTGGAGAAAATACCAGCATACCATCAATATAGCTGAATGTCCTGAAAACACCTCATTTGTCTCAACAACAACATTAAAAATTAAAATAGCACAAAAAACATGCATAAAAGTTTTTTTAAGATAAAAGCATAGATTTAGTTTAATAAGCAGACACAGATATAATTAATTACCTTCCCTAAAAGAAGCTTTTGAAAAAGCTAGCCATTGATAGAACAATACATTCTGCCCTTATTACTAAGATAAAGATTGTCTTATATCAGGGCACATAGGTGACCGATTAGAAGACAAAAAAACCCTATATTTAAGATTTGTGGGAGCAGTAATACATACTTAATGTCTACCTCTTGGCAGACATATGACTTTAACCTGTGCTAGGAGTATGTGGGAAAAATGCATCCAAGCTTCTACCATTATCCTGGGCCAGAACTACAATCACTCTCACGGACTGGCTGCATTTTATTTATTAGAGCTGGAAATCTATTGTACAAAATAAATAAGGATTTGTTTACCATAAGATTTATTTTTTTATAACATTCTAGTCATACACATTATGCAAAAATATAAAAATATTTTTTACTTGGTTTGAGAGATATTACTTTGAATGGAATGATCTATGTTTAATTGTCAATAAAAAATGCCATGTTAAAATAAAGTTTTTTATTCGTCTTTAAAAGAAAAAAACCCCAACAGCTAATTATAACAATTGTCCCTCAGATATCCTGTTCCAACAGTTTTCTACTTCACTGACTATTACAGATACACTTCCTACCTGAGAAAGTTAAACAATATTCTCTCTCAAGATGAATCCAGATGCAAATGAAAACATTGTTTTATGAAACAAAAGTGAGATAAAAGGGATCATGCGAAGCAGCTGTAAAAAAAGCCATGACAATTTTTAACTGGTGACATTTGTCCAGCTGTTGCTAACATTACAGACGTAACTAGGTTACATGTCTACTCTAGTAATTGAAATCATGTCAGCGAACAAATGTAAGCACTGAATCTCCATTGTCTATACTGACAACTTATTTGAACCACCCCTGGGAAAGAAAAAGGATTCTATCAAACAATTCTTGGTCATGGTTTGGTAATTAGTGTGGTCCAGGGACCACTCCCAATAGACAGCTTGTGTGCAACCATCGTGTTCTGTCATATATGACTGTCTCCAGAGTCAGAGAATACATTTGATACACTAGCCTAGACACTGTAACTCATATATAGTGCATATGTTTAACCCATCTAGGAGAACCCATCTGAAATATAATTCACATGCTACAATTATTAAGTACTATTTTCTCTGTCATAAGAAATAAGGAAGGTCTACTCAGATTAAAGACATGAAATTACGCTCTGGTTTTCCTCCTATCATTAACAAATTCATGGTGACTGCATTATAAAGATTTCACTATAAGTAACCACTTTAAAGAATTACAATATTTCATGTGGCAGTTAAAGCAGGGAGATCAGGAAGTTGAAGTGTTAGTGAGTGAGAAAGGATAACCTTTAAAATAATAACTAATAATAATTAAAAATAATCCAGGTACTTAGTTTTGCCATATGCCTCAAAGTGATGATTCTGTTTCTACTTCTTCACTTGAATTCAGACTTTTTCTCTCACTAATTCAAGTTGAAACTTTGCCAGACCTATAGAAACTTAACTTGCATGTATTCTCCTTGAAACCATTAGTTTTGACCATTCCTCATGCACGCAGTATTGCTGATGTCAGAAATACCCTTGCAAATTATTTGTAATTCTCTGCACCAGGACCTCAATATCCATCCTCAATATTCCCACTTCTACCAACAGTAAACCTAGCTGAATATATACAGTTGAAGGTAGTTTATATTTTCAAAGCAAGTAAACAGTGCCAGAGAGGAGTCCAGCCATCACTATATCACCTACATAGTATTTATTGTCAGTGTAACCTTGGCTCGCATTTAATGCACACCCACTAACACCCTCACAAATCATTCCTGAGAAAGCATTAGTCCAGGAGCTGCATAGGCCAGGGACTGTTTCTGAGAGACAGTTTGAGTGAGCCACCTTGTTTTGTAAGATTAGAGAGTCAACCTGTAAGAGCTGGCCTTGGGGGCAGCAGGGAATGATCACCACATTGTTTGAAGAACTAGGAAAAACGTAGCCAGTGCTTTCAAGGATGCCCCATTTCATCGAAACATTTGTGAGGAACTAAAAGGAAAGTGCTTGCTCTACTGCTGGGATTAAAATATGCAGGTAAGAGAAGAGGGCAGCACTACGATCATTCATGAGCTGAAATGCTCTAGTAACAGTGCTAACATATCTGCACCTGCTGTGGGAAGTAGAAACCAACACTCAGCTGAAGGAGAAGAAAATGCTAAACAATACTATCTCTCGGTTTCCCATTCTGCAGTAAAATGAAATTACTTACAGCTAAACTTCACAATTTTCCTTAATTGCAGAGATCTTTATGGCATAAAATGACAGGCATGGCTGAGTCATGAACTACTGGTTGAACTAAAGAACAAGATGAAACTGCACAAACAGTTGAAGCAGGGACAGGTTTCCTGGGGGGAATACAGGGACGCTGCCTGGTTATGTAGGGACAAAGTCAGGAAGGCCAAGGCGCAGCTAGAGCTGAACTTGGCAAGGGATGCAAAGAAAAAAAAGAAGGGATTCTACAAGTATCTAAATCAGAAAAGGAAGGTCAAACAAAGTGTACCCCCCCCCTGGTGACAAACAATGGTGAATTAGTAACAACAGACGAGGAGAAGGCTGAGGTACTCAATAACTTTTTTGCCTCAGTTTTCACTGACAACCTCTCTCCTCACAGCCCTCAAGTTGGTGACCCACAGGACAGGAACCAGGTAGACAAAGTCCCTCCCACTGTAAGCAAGGACAAGGTTCACAACCACCTGAGGAACCTGAACATAAATAAGTCCATGGGACCTGATGAGGTGCATCCCAGAGTACTGAAGGAATTGGCTGATGCAGTTGCTGAGCCACTCTCCATAATATTTGAGAAGTCCTGGCAGTCAGGAGAAGTCCCTAGTGACTGGAAAAAGGGTAACATCGTGCCCATCTTTAAAAAGGGTAAAAACCCAAAGACCCTGGGAACTACCGCCCTGTCAGCCTCACCTCTGTGCCTGGGAAGATCATGGAACAGATCCTCCTGGAGGATATGCTGAGGCACATGGAGGACAGGGAGGTAATCCTAGGTAGTCAGCATGGCTTTACTAGGAGCAAGTCCTGCCTGACCAACCTAGTGGCCTTCTACAATGAAGTGACTGCATCAGTCAACAAGNACATATTGGAGTGTGTCCAGAGAAGGGCCACCAAAATGATCAGAGGAATGGAGCATCTCCCATATGAAGACAGGCTGAGAGAGTTGGGGCTGTTCAGCCTGGAGAAGAGAAGGCTCCGAGGGGACCTTATAGTGACTTTCCAGTGCCTGAAGGGGCCCTACAGGAAGGCGGGGGAAGACTATTCAAAAGGGTTTTTAACAACAGGACCACGAGTAATGGTTTTAAGCCAGGAAAGGATAGATTTAGACTGGGTATTAGAAAAAAGTTCTTTAACATGAGGGTGATAGATCAGTGGAATGGGCTGCCCAGAGAGGTGGTGGAGGCCCCATCCCTGGAGTCATTCAAGGGCAGGCTTGATGGTAGAGATGTCTCTACTTGTGTAGGGAGTTTGGACCAGATGACCTCTAGAGGTCCCTTCCAGCCTAAAACATTCTATGATTCTATGATAAAATCACCCCAAAGGGAAATGCTTTTAAAATATCATTTTGATGGTTTCAGAGATAATTCCTGTATAGCTTCCTGACATTATTATGCATCTTCCTATATACATTCTTGAATCTTTTCATTAAATTCTCATGGAATTCATAGTGATCCTACTCAAATTGTGATACTATATATTTAATAAGACATTCATAGCTGTCTGATCTTGGCATTATGAGGATTTTTTCTCACATTTTTTTCCTCTCTCCTCTTTCTCACACACTACTGTGGAAATTTTTTTTCCCTTTCTTAAATAAGTTTCCCCAGAGGCACCACCACACTGGCTGCTGGGCTCAGCTGGTTGGTTGGAGCTGGCTTGGTACAGACTGTGACGGGCACAGGGCAGCCCCCACCTCTCCTAACAAAGGCTGCCCCTGCAGCCCCCTACTAACAAAACCTGGGCACCCACATCCAACACAACAATAATTAAGTACATATTTTCTTCAAAAACAAAGTAAGACATTCAGGTGAGAAAACTTCCTATATTTCAGCTCAAGGTTTATAAATATTCTTAAGCCCTAGTACATCCCAAGCAAGCTGCCTACAAGGCAGTCTTGGGGCTTTCTTCTCTGCAAACACAACATACAAGAACTCTTGTGTTTCAAACATATTTTGCGCATTTAGAATCATAGAATTGTCAGGGTTGGAAGGGACCTTAAAGATCATCTAGTTACGACCCCCCTGTCATGGGCAGGGACACCTCCCACTAGATCAGGTTACTCAGAGCACCATCCAGCCTGGCCTTAAAAATTTCCAGGCATGGGGCTTCCACCACCTCTCTGGGCAACCCGTGCCAGTGTCTCACCACCCTCATGGTCAAGAACAACTTCCTAATGTCTAATCTGAATCTACCCTGAAATCTATCTGAATCTAGTTTTGACCCATTCCCCCTAGTCCTACCACTACCTGACATCCTAAAAAGTCCCTCACCAGCTTTCTTGTAGGCCCCCTTAAGATACCAGAAGGCCAGTATAAGGTCCCCTCGGAGTCTTCTCTTCTCCAGACTGAAGAAGCCCAACTATCTCAGTCTGTCCTTGTAGGAGAGGTGCTCCAGCCCTCTGATCATCCTCATGGCCCTCCTTTGGACACATTCCAGCACGTCCTTATCTTTCTTGTAACAGGGGCTCCAGAACTGGACACAGTACTCCAGGTGGGGTCTCATGAGGGTGGAGTAGAGGGGGAAAATCACCTCCCTCAACCTGCTGGCCACACTTCTCTTGATGCAGCCCAGGATATGATTGCAAGTGTACACTGGCAGCTTATGTTGAACTTCTTGTCCACCAGTACCCCCAAGTCCTTTTCTTCAGGGCTGCTTTCAAGCCAGTCACTGCTCAGCCTATATCGGTGCTTGGGATTGCCCTGACCCAGATGCAGGACTTGCACTTGGTCTTGTTGATCTTGATGCTCCAGGGGGACCTTATAGCAGCCTTCCAGTACCTAAAGGGAGCCTACAAGAAGGCTGGGGAGGGACTTTTCACAAGGGCATGTACAATGAGGAGTACTGGCTTTGACCTGGAAGAGGGTAGATTTAGATTAGATATTAGGAAGAAATTCTTTACTGTGAGGGTGGTGAGACAGTGGAAGAGATTGCCAGTGTTAGTCCATATTTTAATGCTATATTTTAGCTATCTTCTTTTTATGCAAATGAGTAAATTAATTTTTAAAAAACCAAACCAATTCTGTGCAAGACAAATAAAATAACAAAATAAAAATGTACTAAAATTAAAACCTGTCCTTTTTTTAAATAGGCACTATACTACATTTATAAATATGACTGCAAACAGAAAGTAATACAGACACTTTGGTATTAAAAATTCAAGTTCACATTTTAGATATTCTTCTTAGATTTTAAGCCACTGTGAGTAGCCCAATATTTCTACAGATGTAATTGAACTCTTAATGTCACCTATAGTTTCTTTGAATCTAGTAAAAATAATAGAATCTAGTATAGAGTGATACTATCCACATGGAATTTATTCATTTTGTATGAGAAAGTGAAAATAAAATTTATTGGTGTTAAAAGCAGAGTTCTTCATGCCATGTGAATGGTGAGCACAGTAGAAAGTGAAATTATTTTCTTTTTACCTTAACAATATCTCCTTCACGCAGCTGAAAGGTCCTGGCTCTAAGATGGATCCCTTTTCCAGCCTCTGTTTCAACTTTATAGATACATTCATGATTATTGTCATAATTAGATGGAAAATTTGGAGACAGCAATGTTCCTTCATTTCCAGAGACAGTTGCTCCACATTCAGCTAAAGAAAACAGACACATTAAAAAAAAAAAAGTGAATTATCCATTTCAAGAAAATATGGGTTATTTACAGTAATATTTAGACTCTGTGAGAACTCTAACGGGATACCTAGCAAAAGTATGTTTCTGTCAGATTTCACCTGTAGGACCAACTACTAGAAACCCTACCAAAGTTGCTGTCTCCTGAATTTCACTGGATACATTTATTGTGTGCATAAGGTTGCTTTTACATAATTCCATTTACCTCCAATTTATCCCTTGGTCCGCCCATCAGACTAACCTATGATGCAGGTTATCCAGATTCCATAAAAACTGTATGTTTTCTTTAAAATATAGTTATTGTGGTAACATTTTAAATAAGTGTAACATTGATTTATCTTTCTTCCCTGCTCAGTTTTACAAATAAGTATTAAAAAAATAAATCAATAAACTGCTGAGATAAAAGAATCTGACAATAAATCAAGAGCATTTGAACATCTTTTTCTCCATCAGAAATAATTTTTTTAAATCCCTGAAAAGTGAACCAACATTTACTGACATCAGTCAGGGCCAAGCAGTCAGCTCCCTTCTGTTCCAGGTATAGAGTAGGTGACTCTTTTTTACAGCCACCTGTAGTAAGGACTTAGTAACACTTTCAGGAATAGACATTTTTGTCATTGCTCCTCAGCAAAGGAAATAATTAAGTATAGGAAGAGTGGTATGTTCCAGCCCATGGGATCAGTTTGTATTCTGAATAAAAACTAATACAATTATTCCAAATGTGCAATATAAATTTCAGTACATAAACAAAAACATTCAAAGAGACAGAAAATAATATGGGCGCACTGTTCAAACAAAAATTCAAAATGCTCAAAAGTGACCTGAAAACATCTTAAAAACCCCAACAGTAACATGCTAATATTAATCTGCATTTTTTTTTAAGATGGATGAGATTGATATTTATATCTCATTGTTCAGTCTAAAGATAAAATATGTTATGTTAAGTACAGATTTTGAACTAAACATCATACAGACCTCATTCAGCTTGGTAAAAACCCATTATAATAGTAAAAATAGTAATAAATTACTCTGTAATTGTAAATCAACAGACTTTTTTATCAAGGATGTGACAGGTTTAAATAAAATCTGTGGTTTTTCTATAAATATTAAATAGAGTTTTAAGGTCTATAGGATATCAAAATATTCATCTTTGGAAGTGTAGAGGGTTTACAATTTTAGGTAAAATTGAATATAGTTTAACAAGTATATATATAAAGAATAGTTTTGAAAATACAGCACAAAGATAGACAAGGAGAACATATCAAAAAATAATTCAGGGAGAAATGTATGTTTCATATTTGCAAATAAATAAAAAGTTTTTATATTTACATTTCTGAGGTTTTGACAGACATAATGAAATTTATGTGCTTCTTGCTTTTGAAAAGCCTAAAACCAGTGAAATTTTCTATTTTAGTCTTCTTTCCTTCAATAAAACTTAAGAAAAAAAAAAGGAGGAAGAAGGAGGAGGAGAAAGAGGCAGGGAGGAATGGAGGGAAGAGGGAAGGAGGGAAGGAAAGATGAAAAGGGAGAAAAAGGAAGGCGGGAATGAGTGTCACAGTCTTATTTGGAGCCTTATTTCTACTCTACATTTGGGATCTCCTTAGACAAAGTGAAAAAGGAAATCACCAACAAGCTGGCTCAGGTTCTTTGATTTAGCACATAAGTTAGAGTTCATTTGCTATTTCAAATTAGACCTTTAAGTTCTCCTCTCCCTTAGCTTACTTGGGCCTTGAGTTCCATTACATTTAATAGGCAGGAGAGTGTTGGGGAATAAGAAGCCCTGCCAACAAACTTCAGGCAGCTGAACTCTTTCTTTGTTGGGGAGTGTGGGATGCGCCAGGATTTCTTCACATGTTTAAAGACACTTTAGTTTGTCTAAATATTTCAAAAAACTGTAGCAGACAGAAAAATTATCTAGATTTTAATTTTGATACTTCTTTGGTAAAGGACCTGTCAAATACATGATATCTATTACATATGGTTACATATACATACCTATATTTGTGCATACATGTTCATATATAACAATTTTTGTCTTTGATTTTTAGGAAAAAGGTGGAACTAATTAGGTTTATAAAATGTAATTCAAAGCAATGCCAAAATTAATGCCAGATTTGTTTAGACCCACAGTACTCGATGTCTTCTTGTGTTTACAACATCAGTGCTCTACACAAGCTTACTGCAAACAAATGCGTGCCCCAGTAAAGATCCATGCAAAAATATCTATGTTTCCTTAGGCTGCATTGGCATCTTATGATCTACCTCCTTCAAAGAACAGGAAAACATAGAAGTAAAATGCTGAAGTAGAGAAGAAAAGAAGAAAACACTGTGGAAGCAAAGTTTTTTTCTTACATAATGTTGATACAGTATTCTACATATTGTTTCAGTGATTGACTGTAAAGCACAAAGACATATACAGTAAAGAAAAAGTGTACAATGAGCTTTCCCTAAGTCTATGTACCGGAGTTCAAAGCCATGACAATTTAAATTTGTGAATAAAAGTGCTGATGTACAAGATCAGGCATTACAAACTAATACTATCTTTCTAAAGTATAGTACATTCTTCAAGAAACAGATATACTTTCTGTTATAAACAATTAGTTATTTATGAAAATTCAATTACATTGTAAAATTATTCAAACTCAGGTTAGCACTCTCACACCTCCAACCCATCCCATACAATCTTACTCTGTTTTCAGTGCATACTACCCCTTCTCAAATACTTTGCAAATATTTGACAGCTATGCAGTTCCATTATTCCCTTTGTTATCATGGCAAAGGGTTGTTTATGTCCCCTGACCAGTGAAATTTCCCAACTCATCCTGTATCAGTCAGTAAATCACTGGCACAGCTCCCAGAAAGAGGTTTCCAAAGGAAAGCAAGCCCTTTTTTGTCAGCTTCCTTTCCCTGACAGGAAAATTATACAAAACATGTCACAGTTTGTGTTAAGGTTTTCTTGACAGTTTTTGCTAATGTTAGTATATCAAGTTAAGGCCATATTTAATTGGCCTCACTAATTTCTTGGCCTGGAGATTCACAGAAACACTGGCCCCCTCCATGACAAGATTCTTTTCTCTCCAGAACATTAGACTTTTTGGTGAAATCTCTTTTATTTGTGATCAATGCCCAACTGTAATCCAGAACTGCATGAGGTCCCTACAGATAACTGGGGACTAGATACTGAGAAGAGCAGCCATGAACAGCAATGCTGAGTCTGGTCTTGCCAGCAGGAAAAGCTTATGCAATCAAAGGCATCTCCCCCCTTCAAGGTCCTAATATTTTCTTAAAAAATATCTGCAGTAGCTGCTGCTTTTTACACAGTAATTAATACATGCAACCAGATTGTGTGACACCTAAATTCAATTCACTTTGCCTCTGGGGATTTAAACATTCATCTCCTATGACTTCTGCTTCACATAAAGTTATTAGAAAATCAATTAGTCACAAAGTGAGCAAAGGTTGGCTAACCTCTTTAACATAATAGTGAGGGATTTAAACAGGAGACGAAGAACACTTTCAAGGAAATTCTTACATTAAACAGTTTAGAAATTAAAATCTGAAATATCCCATCAATCAACAATCACTATTACCATATTACTACCAAACTACTAGACTAGTAAACTACATTCATGTTCATTCCATTTTCTTTGCCTCAAATTAATCTTTAATTTTTTATGCAAAACAAAACAACAGCCTTTAGCCACATCAGCAAGATCATTCTGCTAGAAGGCATCAGATAATAATTTAAAATTCCTTTACAGAAACAAAGGAAATTAAGCCGCATCTCTTACACTTTTAATGAAAGACCAAGCCATGAAGTTTTGGGTAAGGAAGTGATATGGCTCATCCACCTATGGCAACTGAAAAATAAAAAACTGCCAATCACCCTTGAAAGATGTTGCACAACATTGCTTACTTAGCAGGTGCTCTATGAGTAACTATTGATTTTAGTACCTCAATCTATGCAGACCAAATCTTAGCATATGGTCCTGAAAGAGCTCTTTAGTTCTTGGCTACAGAGAGCTTTCTTTTACTCTTTCATGCTACAACTTTACTTCAATGTCTTCCAGATCCTTTCTGAGTTCCAGAGACCTGCCCTCATCTTGGGAGAATGATCTATCTCACCAGCCCAGACAGATGAAAGACAAAAGATTTCTCATGCCCTCTACATGAGCAAAATGTAGATAGCAATAGCACTAAACACCTCCTGCTAATATACTTCCCTAATTTGAAGCAGAACTCCAAAAGAATCATTCAGGCATGAAAAAAACCTTCCAAATATGTATTTTTATTTCTATTACAAAGCAGTAGATTTTAAGCATCTGTAACTTAAGAACAGGGGATACCTTTCAGATGTCATTAGTGAATATCTGTGCATCCTTAGCTGAGCATAAGGAGCAAGGGATAATGACCTTTAAGAATACACCCTTATGTATGCAGCAAAATTGTGTTGTAACTGAGTTGTACTGCATACTAATTTAGTGTAGCTAATTTAAATAAAAATGTGCTCACAGTGCTACAGATGTTTGTGCTTTTGTTTCTAAATGAAGAATAAATTCTCTAAAATCTCAGCTCCCAAACTCTTTCTACATAGTTTAGCTGTTAGTGCTTAAAAGAAATCACTATCATAACATCTAAATAGCTTGCTAGATAGCTTAAACTAGCATGTACTAAATGATTTTTTTTCTGTAAATGACAGCGAAGTGCTGGGCCTAGGCTGTGGGCGCCGACTTGGAAATGACCTATGGATGAGTCACACCCCAGCAGCGTGTTTTGTTCCCCAACCGGTTTTAGGCTCCAGAGGCAGAACCTGGCCCAGCTGTGTGAGGCCCCACCTTCCCCAAGATGGTCCTGGTTCAGGTGGTGGGCAAGGCCAGAGATATATTAACCAGGGACCGAATCAGCCTGAGGAGAAGCAGGAGCTGAACTAGTTAGACAGAAGCTGCAGAAAAAAGAAGCAGCAACAGAAGAAACAAGAAGCTGATCAGCTTGAAGAAAGTTCCTGAGGAAGAGAGTTCCTGTAACACATGAAGAATAAAAGATGAACAAGTGAAGGCTAAAAGATGAAGAGGAACATAGATGTTTCTCCTGAGTGTGGAAATGAAAACCAAAAGATGAAGGTATGCTGAGGAAATGTTGCTGAGTTTGGTGTGGAGGAATCAGAGAATTAGCAAAACAGCCAGCTAGATATATGGTTCCAATTCAGATTCTTCACTTCTCAAATATGCCAAACCACAGCATCCCAAAGACAAGGTCCCTTAAACTCATCTTCTTTCAAAAAAGAAATAAAATCTATATGTTACTGGTACTATGCTTCAAGAGGTGGAAGGCAGATAAAAGCAGGTTAATCTAATATTCTCTACTACAACTTTTGAATCTGTGTGCTTTTCAAAGTTAATTTTATTTGTTTATTATAAAATGAAAAGTATGCACCTTAGAATTCAAAGGGTCTTAGTGAATGTTTACCACTTATGTCCACAGGTAAAAGGTTTTAAAGGAGAAATTATATGCTTTACTTTCACCACAGTTTCTGAGTTGTTTGCTGTAACCTTGCTGAGGACTGCAGCAGACTTACCAAACTGTTCTTTTATTCCCTTTCAGTAAGAGTAATCTGTCTGGAACAGACACTTGACCCCATTCTTTGTTTTTTGCTTAATAAAGCCACTTGAATTCTATTTACATAAGTAACTTTTTTTTATTCTACTTTCATTGTCTCACTTGAAATTGGGTAAAAGGAAACTGCAGAAGGTAGATCTTTTGAAGATCATCAAACACTTCCTGAGTATGAACACAAACTCTATAAAACAAACAAAACTCAGGGATTCTTGAAATGCTTTGGAATACAATTCATGTAAAAATGTAACGATAACTTTGTTTAATGGAAAAGTTCACTTTATTATTTTTCTTCTGTACATCTTGCTAAAAGGTTTGACAGGATTTTAAGCAGATCTTCAAAGCAGAGATCAAATAAAAGTAGTACATTGTCAGTTTAAAGGCTTCTCTGCCACAAAGTATTCTGCTGAGTGCAGAATATCTTTGTCGTACTTACAAAATTGTGAAGCAGTTCATAAAACATGAGAAGGAGCTGAGCTCAGACAGTCGACAGTTTTTTCTCTTTCTATTGGACAATATTGTTACCCAGTAGGATGGCCACGCAACACAGAAACAAGAGCAAAGGAGATCATAGATAAAGCTGAGCCAAGCATCATATACTCTGCTTTCACGTAACAGCAAAAACTTAGGGTTTCTCCACAGTCATTGATTGAGGGGTCTCCAGTGCTGAGCATATGACTTCTGCAGGGCAGACCAAATACATGACTGGACCTAAGTACAGCTTCATGTACGAATTCAAATGCACTGCAAGAAGATGAAGCTTCCTATTAACTGGAATGCTGCATCAAGCCAAGGAATACACGAAGTTTCCACAGCACCTCTGTTGCACAATGCCTTAAACTTTGTAATGCTAGTTGTCCTTTGTTTCCAATTCTGCACCCATCAGGATTGTGAGCCTGTAACCTTTTCATCTTCCCACTGTCGCTGTGGCAGTGCCTTCCCTCTGATACCACAAGTGCTCTTGATCTCACCTGGCACTGCTGAGTTCAGAACCACAGTTATGCTGGGTTTCTCCTAAAAAATTACTGCCATTGTTTTTTAAATGATACACTTCTCACTCTTTTGCCTTGTAGCTTTTAGCCTATAACTCTACACTTAGATCACAGCACTCTAAACCTACTGGCTTTTAGCCTGTAACTTCATATTGGAATAGAGCCTAGTAGATAATGAAAAGATAATAGTTATTTTAATACTCAATAAATATTACACAATAATATACGTGCACAAAGCTTAACTACTATATAGTATGCAGCACCCACACATGCTCCAATCAGTGCTAACAATATTGTACGCTACCCTTGAGGAGCTTGAGAAGGCTTGCATGAAAAATATAACTATACTAAGGAGAAAGCAGGAAGATGTTGGCTTATTTGTCATTACTATCATGATCATTGTCACCACTACCTTTACTGGACAGGTATTTGCCCAGGGACTCTCTCCTTTCCCAGCTGGTGCCTGAGAAGTGACTTTCTCTTTAATCTCCCTCTCTCTCCTCCTTTTTTCCCTCCTTGTTTGCTTCTCTAAGATAGATTTCAGGTCAAGGTAGGGTCATCAGCTATGGACTGCACTAATAAAGCATGTGCACATAAGCCTCCCTCAACATTCTTTAAGCAACACCCGTACGATGATGGTGAGATTAAAACACCTTACTGGAACTGAAATGCCTTGCTGAAAACAAACCTCTTATTTTGTATATTTTGTACCATTCCATTGCAAAGAATAATGGAGCGGGAAAGGAAGGACTAACCAGCAGGTAAAGCCTTTTCTGAGGTTTGCTTAATTAGTTTTCAATCCATATGCCACTAACATAACACACTACTGAGTTAATTGGCCCCAGGGGATTATTGGCAGAATCCAAGGTGAGGGCATTTTTTTAATTTTTTTTTTTCTTGAGATTTTTGCCTATTCTTTCTAGTATCATCTGATAATGAGCTATGAATATAACTTCCCTATAATATTTGTCTTATCAAGAAAAATATTTTGCATATACAACCTTAAAATGTGGAAGTAAGGCAAAAGGGTGACCTCAGACAGTTGTTATTCCTTCCAACTATAGGTGATTAAAATTTCATACCAGATACCACTTTAAGGTGATTAAGGTCTCATACAAATCACTTGTTCGTCTCATTTTGAAAATAGAGTGAGAGTGCCCTCTACACACCAGTTGAAATCTGTTAATGTTTCCTGAATATTAAAGTTTCAGTTTTGAAATAGACAACTCAAAGCTATAATTACTATATTGCACCATATTTTTAAGATTCATATCCAGTAAGACTAAAACACTAACTCGAACAAATCTTCATTTAAACATTGAAAGAAAAATGAGGGATTAAAAAACCCAGGGCTTACAAAACACCTTTTAATTGTTTTTATAAAAATGTAATGTTATAAGATAAAGAAATAGAAATTTTAAAAAATCTATGAAATAACTTCATTTAAAACATTGTACAAAATAGAAAAAAATCTAAAGGTTTAAAAATTTAAAAGTGGCAGAATTTAGACTTTTGAAATACAGTGGATCCTGGATACATGCATATCCTTATTACTATCTGAAGATTCAGAGATTCAGCTGCTGATGATATATAAGATTTCTTGTTCACAAGCAGCTCTTAAATGAGAACTCTCTCTGCCTAAACACCAGCTAAAAATGAATAGCAACTCTCAGACTTAGTTTGACTTCTCAAAGGTGAACTCAAATTCAAATTTTATGCTACAGAGAAATTAAACAAAACAATGAATGTCTCAAAGGTCCTACAGAAATCTCCAGTGTTATGCACACTAACAAGGTTCCCACTTATGTTTCAATCTTAATGGAAATTAACTCAATGCTACAACATGACAAAGTATATTAATTATAATTGATGATTTTGCAATGAATGCTAACTAAACTATTAAAAAGAAACAGCTTATTGAAGAGTGTCAGCAATTTATTGTAGCACCCTATTATTAATTATTCATATAGTATTTATCATAACAACTGAATATGACAAATTAATGTGATATTAATGTGAATGCCAGTGAACAATATCTCAGTGAAGATTTTACTCAAATAATGTATTAATGCTCCATTAAAAATCAAGTGCTATGTAAAATTTAATAAAGGAGCAACACCACTTATATATAAAATGAAAATATGAAGTAGCTGTTTCTTTTCAGCTTTATCCTTTAATTTTTTCACAGCTTGCTTTAGGGATGTTCTATACAGTTGAAATGACTAATGAGGGACACAAAAATAATGCACATTAAAAACCAAACCAAATAAAACAAACCAACACTCAAACCTAAGTTTGTTGTATTAATCTGTTATGCTTGAACTCTATGCAATGCTTACCATGAAAAGTTAGTTTGAACCAAATATAATGTACACTGTATAGTGTACAAATAATATTTTCATAATATATCCTAGGTAAAATTGATCACAGTCTCTTAAGGAGATAGTGAGCAGGGAAAATCCAGGCAAGTAGACAGAAACAGTGTGTAAATCAGGTAAGAGAATGAAAATCTAAGTTAAGACAATCTCAGAAAGGAGAGCAGAAGAACTAGTTCAAACTTTCCTTCTCATCCTCATGCAATGTCTAAATGCCTAAATCCTGCAAGAGGTGATCAAAGTGCTACATGTCCTTGTGAACAGTGGAGAATATCCATCTCTAATAACAAGCACAGCTCTTCAACAATAATGCTGAGTAGAGAAGCTAGGTAAAGTCCATTCACATTAGCCGAGATACTAAGGAGTTTTATAATCTTACTACTGCTTCAATTTTGCAATTAATATTACAGACAGAATATGATGGCATAAACTACATTTGTTATTTTGTACCTAAACTTTTCTTATAGCAGAGCCGTATCTTCTGTGATCTAATAAACATACTCTTTTATTTTACCCCTCAGAGATTAACAAATCCAGCAGGGTGAAGTAGCAATTTCTGAAATGTCTTCTGAAAAGAGAAGGTACCTAAACTTTGGCACTGTACCTTGCAATTCACTGTAAATGTGCATCCACTCAGGTTTCAAACCCATTGCCTTCATTAATCACTGAACAGCACATCTTTGGCAAGTAGGAAGGAAAGAATGGAATGTCTCCTCTCTTTCACAATTACATCAATTTCATAATGCACCATAAAGGAATAACAAAATTAAAAGCTCATTCCTCACCTCTTAGAGGATCACTGCAAATGATAAAGTCACATTTCAAAAAGTATACAGGAGATTACTTAGGTGTACATCAGATGCATGCATTCAACACTGCAATCTCCCTCCTTTCCCTCAGCCCTTACTTAGCTACCTATCTCTTGAAATGTGTATACTCATCAGGTATGTTGTTTCATGCCACATTCCTCTTTTTGCACATACCCTACTCTCTGCCAAGCCTGTGAAAATACTTGCCACTGGTATCCAAAAGAATGAAGCGGAGAAGCATCTAACTTCTCTCACTATTGACAACTGCCTCTGGAACCAGCTACTCAGGAAGTGGATGAATCACCATCCCTGGAGGTATTTAAAAGTTATGTAGATGTGGCACTTATGGACGTGGTTTAGTGGTGAACTTGGCAGCATTTGGTTTGCTGTTGGACTCGATGATCTTAAAGGTCTTTTCCAAACTAAATGATTCTATGACAAAGTGATGCCAGTGTGCAGAAGGGAATATGAAATTCATGAGGACAGGGACAGCATTCTGCACTGCAGTGTGACAATGAAACCTTTGGAGTATGACATGGAACTGGAAGCAGATCGACATTGTGAGGAGAGGGTGCATTTTCTGGATTTGATCTCTATTTCTAGTATTCATTCTGTTGGTTCATTGAATTGTTACATTCAATTTTAAAAAATATTACATAAATGAATGCTTTTTCTCCTAACCTATAAGTCTTCCAAATTCCTTTTTTAAAAGTAGCACAACCCCAACATAGAGTGGTGAAAGCTCCTGACTTGTTTGACTTAAACTGGAAGGTAAGAAAAATATGGTTTAAAGCATAGTCCTGGTTTGCTATATGAGATCTCGGAATTCTGCCTTAGTAACAGATTTCCCAGACAAATTGTACGGTTCCGGTTTAAAAGACTAGCGAAGGCAACAAGATAGCAGCCCAAATCCAATTGTGATGATCTCCTTTAGGTGGACGTTAGTCTCAGAATCAGGGAATTCAACAGATTAAGGAGTTGTTCCACTTCATTTCTGGACTCTAGTATTCACTAAGCTTCTGAGATTTACACTGTTTTGGGGATGTACAGAAGTGCATGACTGCCTAGGAGCTTTACTCTCGGATCTGTACTCTAGAGGGACCAACTCACGAAAAGCTGGGATCTGTCCTCAGGAAAAAAGTAGTCAACTGTGAAATGTAAATGAAATTGCAATAGAATTGTGTAATTATAGGTACAGAAAAAAAGAGGTATTGCTAGAAGGGAAAGGTGAGAAGAATATGTATCCACACTCTTGGGTAATTTTGTTCACACAGCCATGAAATAAGTATAAATGTATATATATTTGCAACTATGTAAAAGCAAGAAACATAGTGAGAATAAAGTATATATGTGGAAGTGCTGTCAGTAACCCATCATAACCACAATTAGTAAGTAAATGCGTGGTTTTGAAAAAAATACATGTTTTTCTGGAAAACACTGGAATAATAATTGAAGCCATAATAACAAAACAATGAATAATACAGGATGAGATGTCAATGAATGAAGGGG
>VYZX01003466.1:0-10134 GCA_013401335.1 Brachypteracias leptosomus
CCCACTCCTCCCCAACATGGGCGCACCCCGTTGGGCACAACACAACGGCAGTCCCCGGGGGTCGGAGGAAGAGCAGCCCCTCATGTGCATCCCCAGGGGGGCATCCCCCCTCCCAAACGATGCGCAGCCCCCCCACGGGCAGGGGGGAGAGCAGCCCCCCGCGGCGCGCAGCCCCCGGGGAACAGTTCCCTACCCCTGCCCCGCTTCCCAGTCCCCCAGCCGCAGCAGCATCCTCTCTCCCGATACCCCGCCTCAGCGAGGCGGGTGCGCAGCCCCTTACGATGTTCAGCCCCTGGGGAGCATCCCACCCGCCCAACAAAACGCGCAGCCCCAGCAGCATTCCCCCCTGCCCGATACCCAGCCTGGAATGACGGTCGCAGCCCCCGGTGTGGGGGGTACCCGTGGTGGGAAGTGGGGATTCTGGCAGCCGCACCTTCGAAGTCGGAGAGGATCCCGTCCAGGTGCTCCTTGACGGAGAGCCGGGCCATGTCGGGGCAGGGGGAGCCGGCGGCTGCCGCCCACCCGGAGCACCCGCATAGAGGGGAGGCGGCGGCAGCGGCGGGGTGAGCGGAGCGAAGCCGCGGCTCAGCTCGCCGAACCCCGGGACGGGACGGGACGGCGCCGGCTGCCTGAGAAGAGGGGAAAGAGGAGGGCAGAGGCACGGGGGAGGGGAGGGGAGGAGGGAGAGGAGGGGGAGGTGCTGCCTGCGCCCCCGCCCCGGCCGACCCTCCACCCGACCTCCCCTCCCCCTCGGCTTCCCCAGGCCCTGCCCCCGAAGCTCCGCCGGCCCCGCCGCCAACCCCCTCCCACGGGTCCTGCTGTCCCCATCCCAGTAGGCCGGTCTCCCGCCGGCCCCAGGGATGCTGCAGGCCGGCTGGGACCCCGCCAGGGGTGGTGTGGGAGGATGGACCCCCACGCCCGCGGAGCCCTGCAGAGGTTGGCAGCGATGGCCGGAGCTGGGGACCCACGGCCCCTGCGTAGGGTAAATCGGGGGGACACCTGCCTACCCCCCCATGAGTCTCCTCCTTCCCCAGCAGCCGCCTTGGTCCTGCTCGCTGGGGGTACCGCCTGTGCCCTCACCGCGGCTGGGGGTTCCAGGAAGGCTGGGGGGATCTGTCAAGGCTGGGGGGTTTCAGTCAGATTGAGGGTCCTGGTCAGGACCGGCTGTGCCTCCTGGCTGGGTGTGTGGGGTGTTTGCTGGGGTGTTATCATCCCATGTCCTACACCTGAGCTCCTGGAGCATCCCTGGGGACCGTGCTCCCCACAAGTATCCCGAGATGTCCTGCCCACGCTGAGTCCAACAGGGTGATGTCAGCAGCACCCCAGGGTGAGGGGCTACCCCAGGGATGCCCCCCTTAAACCCTATGGGATGCTCAGGGTAGGGGCATCGCCCATCCCCACCCCAGCTGCTGAGAGTTAACCCCACCCCAGCAGATGTGGAAGGGAAGGAGCTGGAAACCAACCGCTTCTCCAAACAGGGGTCCCCAGCTCTGCTCTTCACCACCCTCCAGCTGCCTGGCCTCAAGTAAACACCCACTGACTGGAGAACATTCCTGCACTGGGCCCGGGTTGGGGCGCAGCTGGAGCCCAGCTCCACAGGATCCTGCTGGACACGGCCCCACCCTGGCACCCTGGGACATAGCCATGGTGGCCTTGGTTGTGGCCAGGTTTTGGGGGCATTTGGAGGTGCCCCTGGCTCACTGGGGAAGGGCTGGATGGGGTCTCACCAGCTACCCTGCAGCTTTTTGGGTGCAGGAATGTGCTGCTGCCCTTGAGGTCACAGCCAGTGAGGATCCAGGGAGAGCTGGGGAAGAGCTGTGTCCTGTCATGGCTTGTGTGGGTGCAGTGACAAGCCCACTGAGTTGGGTGCTTGCCCCTGCACTCTGCCGGCCCTAGCACTCTGCCTGCCCTAGCAGAGCACCCCATGCCCACCCTGGGGCTGCAGGTCCAAGCACCCCAGTCCTCCCCAAGGCCAAGAGCAGTAGGGAGGCACTGAGACCCCACTTGGGGTGGCTGGAACCCCTGGCACCTCAACTAAGAGCCAAGCCTTACTTGGTGCCTCCTGATTTCCCCCATCCCAGAGCATCCCACCATAGTAAAGGGAGAAGCTGGGATTCTTCACAGCAGTGTTTCAGAAGCAGCTCAGCTTCCCCAGAGTTTTGGAGCTACAAAAGCACAGATCTCCAACCCTGTTGCAAATATATTTATTTAAATGCATTTAATTTTTTTATAATAACTAATAATGCAGAGCTGCCTGCAGCTGCTTAGGGGCTCGCCAGCACAGTGCCAAGATACCAAGGCACTGGGGAAGAGTGGTTCAGAGCAGCTCTGGGGAAGCTTGGGTCGTTCACACCAATTTTTGAGGCATTCTGAAGGACACTGAGATCTCTAGGGCTTTAGGGCTTTTCTGGAGCAGCTTCGAAGAGGCTGAAGAGGTTTCAAGACATGTAGAGACCTTTTTAGGGGACGTGCAGAAGAGCTCAAGTGCTTCCAAGCAGCTACAAATAATTTTTGATGGGTTTTAGAGCAGCTTTGTAGCAGCAGGGAGCTGTTCCAGGGCTGCTTATGCCTCTTTGGTGTCGTTTGGAGGGGGGTTAGGGTGGTTTCAAACTGCTTGGAGAAATTTAGAGATGTTACTGAAAAGTTTTAACACTGTTGAGAGGTACATTAGGACGGTCCGGGGGAGTTTCAGGGGCCTTTCAGAGTGTGTTAGGGCACTTGAGGCATTGCACAGCCACACAGAGGAGGCTTGGAGTGCTTCAGAGCTGTGACCAGATCTATTTTATGATCCACTTTGGGCTATTTCAAGGAGTTTTAGAAGAGTTTGGAGGACTTGAAGAGCTACTTCAAGATGTTCTGAGCAGTTCTAGCATCTTGGTGCATTTTAGGAGACTGGCTTAAGGAGCCCAAGAGCTATTTGAGCAATTCAAGTGCTTCAGCGCTGCTTCAAGGTTCATCCTTCCCGAGCTCCGAGCTGTTCAGAGGTGGTTTACAGCTCCTTGAAGCGACTCAGCACCACACCAACACCCCCTGAACCATTTAATTACCTGATTTCTAGAGCAGCTTCAAGCTGTTGGACGTTAAGCTTTGCAGAGGAATTTTTTTAAAGGGTATTTTAAAGGTGTTTAGAGAAATCTTGGTGCA
The DNA here is from genome assembly GCA_013401335.1 of Brachypteracias leptosomus. Classification (NCBI taxonomy): domain Eukaryota; kingdom Metazoa; phylum Chordata; class Aves; order Coraciiformes; family Brachypteraciidae; genus Brachypteracias; species Brachypteracias leptosomus. The sequence continues at coordinate 3,145 of VYZX01003466.1, forward strand.
CACTAAAGCTGCTTAAAGCACTACAGAGGTGTTTTAGAGACACTCTGAGATGTTTTAGAGCCAGGTCCAGGATGTTTCAAAGCAGCTCAGAAATATTTTAGAGCAGCTTGGTGCTGCTCAGAGCACTTTGAAATAATTTGGAGTGTTTTAGGGAGTTCAAAGCCTGTTAGAGGCACTTGCCAGCATGCTGAGGCACTCAGAGCTTCCTGCAGCAGCTCTGGGTGCTCCAGGTCTGCTTGGAGGAGTTCAGAGCAATGGTTTGGAGTCATCCAGAGGCACTCTATGAGCTCAGAGGGTATTTTGCACATTCAAGCCCTTTGGGGTGGCTTACAGGGGCTGGGAGAAGGTGGAAGGAAGCTTAGAGGGGTGTGGAGCAGCTTAACAGGGTGGTTTAGAGCATTTAAGGGATTTTTAGAGAGGTTCAGAGCAGCTCCGAGGGGTTTAGCACAGTGTAGCAAAGGCTACATCGCCACGTCCTCACCTAGAGCAACCCCAGACGAGTCCGTGCTGGTGCTGAGTGACAGCCTGGCCCCGCCCTCAGCCTCCCCAAACCCTCCGCAGCAGCAAGATGCTCTGGGAGGGGGTACAGGGCCAGCTCCAAAGGTTCCTCACCCCACCTGGAACCCACCACAGTGAATCCCCCCAAGTTCTCACCTGCTGGGAGGTTTTGGCTCCCATTAAGCTCTGCCCCTCCAGAGCCAGCTTGGAGCCAGCCTCTCCCAACCTCATCCTCCCCCAAATCAGGGCACTCTTTGGGGCAGGGGCATTTCCACTCCCACTCACCCCTGTTGTGAATGCTCGGGATGCTCTGATGCTCAGAGCTGCCCCACAGAATAAAGGTCTCCAGGCAGGAATAGTTAACAGCTTTTAATCTGACAAGAATTGATACATCATTTAAGACAATACTTTTTTTGCCTCTTTTTTGGGGACTTCCTTCACATACCATGGGGAGAGGAACATTTTAGGGAATTAAGAGGGTTTTCTGTGTGTTTTCTTTTCCATAGGGACTTTAAAGCATGGTGAATGTGCAAGTCAGTGCTTTGTTTGCTTAAAACTTTTTCCCGGTGCTTATTTACAGTTACAGTACCTCTTTGTGAGCGACAGGAAAAAAGACGATTGTTTGAGAACTGGGGATCCATGATCCCGAGTTGAGAAAGGCAGATCTCCAATATTTATATATTTATACATATATATATATATATGTTTTTGTGTATACACAGATACATTTCTCTCTTCTTTAAAGTATTAAAAAAATGATCAACCTTCATTCTATAAAAATACCTACTCTACAAGATAGAAAAATTTTCCCTCTCCAAGTATACACTGATTTACACCCAAAACTTCTCTGGAAATGTACATTACGTGGCTTCTTCCCGTGAACTTGGGGCAGGGAGGGGAGGAGATGCTGGGGAGGGCTGGGTGCACAGAAAGGGGTATGGGAGAGCAGTGGGTACCCCCCTTGCCCAAAGTTTTTGGGGCTCGCCCCCAACTCCGTTGCACCTTGCACAAGACCACTGGAGGTTGAGCACCCAGAGGTGATGTGGAAGAGGGAGGGTCATGGAGGTGGTGGCTCAGCCAGCTCCGGGGCTTGAGTCTAGGGGGACTCCACAACTTGGGATCCTCCAGGGCTTGAGTCCAAGGGGGACTCTGTCACTGGGACGCCTCCAGCAGGGTGTAAGGCTGCGGTAGCTGCCACCCCTCCTGGGACAAAGGGCAAGCTGGCTGCTTGATCACCGTGCCAGCATGGGAAGAGAGATGTACCACCAGCGTGGAAACATGGTGGGGAGGAGCAGGCACCCCTCTCCCGGCTAGTGGCCAAGGGATCGCTGTGGCTTCTGCTTTCAGGCCACTCTGGCACTTCTAGAACCTGAGAAGCAGGGAAAAGAACCGCTTTTTGTGGCCTGATATACTAAGTGAAGCTGATCCTTGGGAGTCCGCTGGCTGTCTCCTCCCAGGAGCCAGAGAGGAGTAGGTCAGTTTAGGCGGCTGCTCCCTGGGATCACGCTGTACCATGGCTGCTTGTGCCAGCAAGCCAAAAGCTGTCTGATGTAAACATGGCTTTTGTTTCCCAGGGAGCTGCTGCTATCTCCTCTGGTCTTCACTCTCCCACAGCATGGAGATTTCAGCCGAGGGGCTGAGAAATGTGAGAGGCTGCTCCAGCCCCAGCCGCAGCCCAGGGAAACAGCTGGGAAAGGCAGCCGGAGCGGGCTCTCCCTCCAGGGCTGCAGCTATCACTGGCAGAGCCCTGCTCCGGCTGGGAATGGCACCCACTACTGTCCGCAGGCCAGGGACCTCAGGAGACAAGGTGGAGAGCTCAGCCCTCTCCCTCCTGCCAGCTCCCAGGGATGGGGAGAGGTGGCCAGGACTAGCCTCCAGTGCAAGTGGAAGAGTTGCAGCCTTTCCCCTGGTCCCTGCAGGCTGGACAGACAGACAGGACCTATGTGTCTGCAGCTGGGGCTGAGGGGACCTCTCCTCCCAGCGGCAGCCCAGCAGACCCTGTGGCAGCTGGCAGAAGAACCGGGAGGAGGGCAGCAGAGCCGCAAACACCAAGGTGTGCTGACGGTAGTGGGCCATGGACAGCAGAAAATAAATAAGGAGGCAGGTGACAAAGTGCGCTTAGGCCCCGTCCCAAAACCGGACGCTCCCCTGCCTCTTTCTGCCACTGGCAAGCAAGCAAGGAGCCAGCCAGCCCTGCACGCAAGCCCTTCCTGAGCAGAAGTGGCAGGGCAAGGGTTAACTGTGCCAGCTGAATGAGGACATTTATGTTAAGTTAATTTAAAAAAAAGCAAACAAAAAACTAAACAAAAATACCTCTACAAGTCCAGGACACATTTCCCTCTTTCCCAGATCAGCCCCAGTAAGTGAGTGTGTCGGGGACACTTTGGCAAAGCAGATGCTTGGGCTGGACCAGGCAACAAGGGAAGACGTCAGAGCCCGCCTCCTTCTCCATCCTGTGATCCTGCAGTTCAGAGACTCGCAGCCCACAGGCCAGAGGGGCTGACGCCGCTGTCAGGACAGTTCCCAGCTTCGCGGGTAGCTCCCTCCAGCTGTCCATTGCCTGTGTTTTCTTCTTCAGGTTCCCTTTCACCCCTCAAAACCAGAAGGGTTTAAAAAAATAACAGAGTCAGACAACAAAGCCCTGCTGCTGGTTTTCTTTTTCCCTGGTCTGCTGGCTAATTCACCCACCAGCCTGACACGATGCTTCCTTGGGCCTTCATCAAGGGCAAAGATGTTTCAAGTCCCTCTTTATCCTCTCTCAGAGCACCAAATCCACACCCATCGACAAGCACACGGCTGGCAGCTCTTGGCCGCCCTTACTTAACTTCCAGAATGGAGGGGTTGGTCTCCATGATGGCCACGATGATCCTGTCAATGTAATCCTGCAGGCGGAAATTGATCTCCTCTTGCTTCTGAATCGCTTCCATGAGCTGCAAGGGAGGGAGAAAGGGAGTGAACACTTGCTGGTGGCTGCTGCCCAGGGACAGAAGCGGGGCTTCCTCCAGCTCTGCACACCCACAGAGGTTTCCACCCCTCTTTACCCTGACCCAAGATGTTCCTGGCCCTGGGAAAATGCTCTCAGCCTTTCTGCTCACTCCTGTCCTTCCTCAAGTTTTCAGCTTGATGGGACTGTGGAGAAAGCAGCAAGCATTGCAGCTCCCTTTGGCCCTCAAACAGCCGGGGTGTTTTCCCACTTCTTGGGGTCTGAAAGATTTAATTTTGGTGCTTACGTGGTTCCATCTCCCTGCTCTGCAGCTGCACCCCAGAGACTTTACACAAAACTGCAATAACCAGAGTAGCTGGGAGCAACTATGGATGGTGGGAGAACATATGTAAATTGCATCACTGAGGAACAAGGGAAAAATATTTGTTATTATATTTGTAATAAATGTTCCATAGGGCTGTAATACATACAGAAGAGGAAATGGATTTATCCGCTACATTTTGCTTTCCACCGTTCAATTACACTGGGAATTTCGAAGCCCTACACTGGGAATTTTGCAGCCTCTCTTTTGATCCTGTCACTGGGTTTGTATTTCATAAGAAGAGATGACAGACAACAGAACAATCATTCTTGTCTAACATCAGTCAAGTTAATGCCAGTATCCGGGATGCAGCCCCACAGCAGGCAGAATATGTGCCAGAGAAGCCAAGACCTCCAAGGATGGATGCCTCAGGGTTTTAAGAGAACTACAGACAGACAGAAAGACAGACCCACACCACGTTGGCCGGTGTGTCCCAGGACTCAGGGCTGGCAGGCAGGGTAAGTCCTCCCAGCTCTTCAAATAGTTATGTGGGTGTTTCTTTGCTCATGACAGCTTTCAAGGGAATTTTGGGAATGGGCTGTACCACAGGCAGGGCAACATCAGCCCCTCCCAGGCCCTCAGTTCGCTGCGGGGAGAAGATGCACCAGCCACCCTGAGAAGATGCGGTGTGAGGTGAGCAGTACCCTGTGGCGCGTACCTCATCTCTGGAGACTGAGCTGATCTCCGCTGCCAAAGATTCAGAGAAGGAGGCTGAGAAGAGGTTCTTGGCTCCCTGGATGCTCAAGTTAATGATCTGCCCATTCAGTTCATCATTCTGTTCCTTCAGGTTTCTGTTATCCTGTTCACAACACACAAACCAGATGCTGCTGAAGCCCGTGGTGCCCTCAGAGCAGATCCAACTGGAGAACACAGGGGCTTTCGTCCTAACTAGTAGCTCACACACATGGCTGGGAACAGTGCACGGTCTCCTGACTCAGTCTCAGCAGAGCCTGGAGAACCTCTGGAAACATGAGATAAGCTGGGGAGATCCAGGGGACAGAGTTGAGAGGGGGCCTCTTGAGTGTACATGCTGTCCTCCAGAAGAAGCCAACCTGTCCTGTCCCAGGACAGGAGAGCAAGAAACCAGTGGGCTGCTGGATCCACAGTTGGGTCCTCAGGATGGAGCCCCCAGACCCCGCTGACCACTCCTCAGTGGTAAGGAATGAGGAGACCAAGCAGCCAAGACAATTCCCAGCTCTGCGTACCTGCTTGAGTTGCTTGATCTCCTGCTCTAGTTCCGTCTCCCGTGTCCTGTTGTTGTACTCCTGGAGCCCCATGCTGCTGCTCCTGCCTCTTCGCTGCTCAGCTTCCAGTTTGAAGAGCTGCAAGTGCTCAAGCTGCTTCCTGAGGTCCTCAATGAGCTGCAGCACATGGGAAGAGGAGAACTGAGTGCTGCAACCCCTGCAAGTCCGGCAGCTCACACTGGCCACGGCTGGTGTGACAGATGGGGGAGCAACCCCATCAATTGCTGCAGCAGACCCTTTCTTCCCCATACCTCTAGCAAATAGGAGAGGGGGAGCTACTTAAATACACAACAGCAGCCCTGGAAGGACTTTGTTGGAGCACCAAAGATATTAGCTCTGGGTCTGCAGCAGCATCAGACCTCCCCCCTCCCCCCCGCAGCATCACAGGCACCTGCTTGGGCAGCTCCCTGTGCTGGGAATCCCTGTCTCACCTGAGTGTTCTCAGCATCACCACAGTGACAAGAATTTCCACTTTGAGGGCCAAAGCTCCTTTCCTACCACACATCAAGCCCTGCTTGAGCTTCCAGCTGGAATCTCCAACCACAGATGTCTGGAAGAGGCTCAGGGGGTTCTGTGTCTCTGCCCCCAAGAACACAGGAGCTGGAAGCTCTCACTCAAGAGGTCTAGCACCCCTCTGCTGCTGCATGTTGTCTCCACATGCCATTGCCACCGTGCTTCTGCCATCACTCCTTCAATGCAGAAGAGAAATGGGCCATGGGGAATGGACCAGGGTGGCACAGCCCCACTGGGTTTGCAGCTGCAGACACGCTTGGCTGAATTTTAACGCAGGCAGAAGCGACAGATGTTGTATTGTTCAGCTTCTCAATTACCTTTCTCTGCCCAGGCAGGGCCAAATGCTCCCATTACACCTATTTTTGGGGCAACTTCCCCATACAGCCCTAATTCGCGGGACCAGCAGGACAGGGCAGCGACAGTCAGTCCCTACTCTACTTACCTCCTGTGTCGACTCCTTCTCCTTCTGAAACTGGTGCCTCTCCTGACTCAGCTTGTCCCCCAACTTCCTCTTCTTCTCCTGCTCCTCCGTGAGCTGCACAGTGAGGTCTTCAATCTCATCCAGTAGCTTCTGCTTCTCCTGCAATGACATAAAAGGCGGTAAGTTTCAGGGCCCGTCTTTACTCAGTGCTGCCAGGGCTCTTCCCGCTTGCTCAAGGACATGGCACACGTTGAGCACCGGGGGAAGGCTCTTCTCACTGATGCACTCAGATGCTCTGCCTGCTGGGATTTCATTTGCTGTCTGAGGGCTTCAGAGCCCGAGTGCTTTTGGCAGCAGCAAGAAGAGCCAAGCGCCAAAGTAGCACTGCTAAGAGAGGGGTAATAAGAAATGACTCAAGAATAAATGCGTGCAGGCAAATATCGGCACTCTTGTGGCTTTCTGGGCAGCATGATGCTGGCAAGAGACATGGCTTGGGTGGGACTGGGGCCAGCACAGGGGCTGTAGGCCAAGAACAGACATTAAATCACAAGGCTCCTTAGGTCTAAATTTCAGAAAATCTCAGGAATCTGAGATCTTAAGCCACTCTAGGGATGCTCATTCTTGGTTTCAGGTATGAAATTTAATTGAGGACTGACACAGGAAGGAACATGACCAGTTCAAGCCAGGATGTGAAATGTTCAGCCCAGCTCTCCTGCTCTCTCCCCTTCTTACACTCAAAGCCTTGGCTGAACGTTTGAGATAGCAGGTTAAGCTTGTCACTTGTAGACGACAATGGCCATGCGCAGGACACTGCTCTGTACAGCAGCACCCTGCTGCCCAGGACCAGCTTGCCCTGTCCCCAGGAGCACAGCTTCCAGCCTGGCTCTCCCTGACAGGAAGGTATTGGCTTTCAGAAAGCCAAAAAGGCCACAAGACATGATGCTATTGCTGGATGACCTTTGCCATGAAGAGGTGAGGAGCAACTCCTGGGGGGGGGGGGGGGCCCCCG
>VYZX01003466.1:10161-42165 GCA_013401335.1 Brachypteracias leptosomus
GGGGGGGGGGAGCCCCAGCCACCAGGTTCAAGGTGTCCTGCTCCATAGAGCAGAGCTCCAAAAGCACAACACCAGCAGGAAACACAACAATGAGAAGGAAATTTTGATTTCATAGAATCATAGAATCATTTAGGTTGGAAAAGACCTTTAAGATCATCGTGTCCAACCATAACACTGCACTACCAAGCCCATCACTAAACCATGTCCCTCAGCACCATATCTCCACAGCTTTGAAACCCCTCCAGGGATGGTGATTCAACCATTGTCCTGGGCAGCCTGGGCTAGACCATGACAACCCCTTCTGTGAAAAAATTTTTCCTAATGTCCAACTTAAACCTCCCCTGGCAAAACTCGAGGCCGTTTCCTCTGACTTCAGACAACAGATGAGACAGCAGCTCACCAGCAGGGCTTCTCTCCTCAGCAGGGATACAGTGGCCGCACCTCTCCCTCCTTGTTAATCCCATTAACTGAATAGAAAAGCAGCACTGTTCTGCAGAGAGATTAAGGATCAAAACCAACTTTGTAGGGCAGAACACACCCAGGCAGGAAATTTATCCTACCCCCAGCCTCCATGCACTGTGCTTAGAAGGTCTTGGCAGATGAAGACCACTTCATTATGGCCGCATCAGGTAGAGATGGAGCTGAAGGCTCAAAGACTGTGAGAGGATAAAGTGCTTGAGGGCCTTCAGCTGGGCAGGGAGGTCTGACTTCCCTTAAAGGTTAATCTTACATTTGCCACAAGCTTGAACAGCAACAAAACAGTCTTTGCATCAGATGTTACATCTGTAACTCATGTTGTCTGTAAAAATGAGGGTCTTGTCCACTTCACAGAGACTGTGGTGCCTCCACAAACCTCCCACCCCAGCCTTAAGGAGATGAGAGAAGATCTGGGAGATCACAGCGCTTTGAAGACAACTCGCAAATCCCACTGAGGGCTTATTTGCCCTGGCAGAACATGGAGATGAAGCATGTCTGCTCCTCTTCCTTACCTGCAGTGGGTTGTCCCTGCAGGGATAGGGACAAGCTTCCACAAGAGGGCACGAGTCCCCTCCTAACCGGGCTGGCCAGGGCTGCCAATATCACATGCTGTGACTTCACGCAGCCTGCTCTGTCACCAGAGATTTCGATGGGGCTTGTTAGAATCACGGACTGGTTTGGGTGAGAAGAGATCTTTAAAGATCATATAATGCAATCCCCCTGCAGTGAGCAGGGACATCTGCAACTGGAGCAGGTTGCTCAGAGCTCCAGCCCACCTCACCTGGAATGGTTCCAAGGATGGGGCATTGACCTCCTCTGGACAACCTGGGACAGGCTCTCACCACCCTCAGCATCAAAAATTTCTGCCTTCTCTCTAGTCTAAATCTCCCTCTTTTAGTTTAAAACCAACACCCCTTGTCCTGTCACAACAGGCCCTGCTCAAAAGTCTGTCCCCATCTTTCTAACAGGCTCCTTGAAGTCCTGAAAGGCCACAAGAAGGTCTCCCCAGAGCCTTCTATTCTCCAGGCTGAACAAGCCCAGCTCTCTCATCCTGGCCTCACAGCAGAGGGGTTCCACCCTTGCATCATTGTTGTGGTTTTCTCTGGACCCAAATTAACTAATCTCAGCTTCTGAGCCCAACACTGGAAAGGGCTTCACAGACAGCAGTATGGGATAGCTTTTATCCGAGGTGTGCTCTGCAGAGACTGGAAGGCAGAATTTGCTTGTTATATTGCACAGATCTCATATAGGCCATTTGTGTAAACGAGAATTTCAGCTCCAGCATTGTGGAAACCCACAACACAGCTCTAGCTTGGGCACCCCCGCCACACATGCTCCTCACCTCCTCAAGTCTTTCAATGTTGGCTTTTAAACAAGGAACACAGGATCTCAGCTCACTGTTCTCATCATCCAATTGCTGCAGCCTGCAATGGTAAAGAGGTGTGTAAGAAACTCAAGCATCCCAAGTGTAGAAGACCTGGTGGAAACACCACTAGGAATATTAAAACAGGACTTGGTGAAGGCAAGCCAACAGGGATTTATCTTCTCAGAGCAAACTCTGAGACTTTCACCATTTGTACTCCCAGGGGAAAAAGCAGGGCATCCACATGACTCCTGGCAAGTCCACTGCCAGTGCCATGCCCTTCTCAATCAGATCCAATGCTACTCTTTGGGCCCAGGGCTTAAAGTCCATGGATGAGCCTCAGCGCTAGGCACCAGAAAGCAGACATTGCCTGGGCAGAGTCAAGGCAGGGGTTCCGAGAGGGCTTGAGCTTTGCATTCTCCTGGTAAAGTAACATCTATTTGCTGTGGTAACTGCCCCGTGACCAGCCTGGTACAAAACCCCACCACCTTCATCTTTCATTTACTGCAAGGGTTGAACAATAGCAAAGCACAGACTGGAATAGCAGCAAAAAAACTGTCAAATAAATGAAACTTCTCGCATATCACTTCTTCTTTTGGAAGCCAAGAGGCAGCATGAAGCACTGTGGCTGGGACATTGCCTGCTGCACAACTCTTCCTTCCCAGCTGTTCGCCTGTTTCCATGAAGATGGAAAACATCTGAGTATCAGATGTACCTCCAAGGGTCACTCATGGGAACAAGCACTAATAAACCCCTCTTTGCTCCCAGACGGTGGAGCAGGCACACAGAGGATGGGAGCTAAATTTAAAACGTAGCAGGGAAATTCAAATACAAAGTCTGAGACCAGATTCATGGAGGGATTTTGGAACGAAGGCAGAAGTAGCCAAGACTCAGGGCTTATAAATACTTTAGTTACACCTTTAATCAAGTTAAACTCACTGACTACTGCACTTTGTCTCCCCAAAGGCTGTAGTTGCCAAGCAGCAGCCTGTACGTGCATCCTAGCATGTATGTGAGGCTTCAGGAGACCTGCCACTAGCCAGCCGTGCCCCAGCCCCACCTGGCCTGCAGGTTCTCAATCTCAATGCTCTTCTCCCTCTCCATTTTGCTCAGCAGCTCCCTCTGCTTCTTGATCTCCTCCAGGAGTGTTTGGTCAGCTCTCAGCTCCTGTTCCTTCAGCTGTTCCTCAAGAGCATTTGCTCTGTGGAGAGGAGAGAGAAAGGATTAACTGCTCCTGATGGCTCAACCCAGGCACGCTGTCATCCGAGGATCAGACTTTCTTCCCAGCCTTTTTCCTACCGCACAGGAGAGCTGGGAAAAGCAGACTGTAAAACAGAGCAAGCTTTCAGGGAAAGGACACTTATCACCATCTTAGACAGCAGGTGTAGGAGGGCGTCACTTCATTCCGGTGGGAAAGCAACATGGTCCTTGAACCCCTGTGGACACTACTGCTGACCAACATTACAGCCAAATATAATAAGCCAGGTGGTACATGCTGGTATTGTCTCAGAATCCCAGCATAGTGAGGGTTGGAAGGGACCTCTGGAGATCATCTCATCCATCCGCCCCTGCTCCAGCAGGGTCACCCAGAGCAGGGTGCCCAGGATCACATCCAGGCACATATGGAATCTCTCCAGAGAAGGAGACTCCACAACCTCTCTGGGCAGCCTGGGCCAGGCTCTGGCACCCTCATAGCAAACAAGTTTCTCCTCCTGTTCTGATGGAACCTCCTGGGTTCCAGTTTGAGCCCATTATCCTGCTGCTGGGCACCACTGACAAGATTCCGGTTCCATCCTCTTGCCCCCTGCCCTTTAGCTTTTCAGCATGATCAGATCCCCTCTCAGCCTTCTCTTCAGCTCAACAGCCCCAGGACTCTCAGCCTTTCCTTGGCACGAAGATGATCCAGTCCCCTCAGCGTCTCCATAGCCTCTACTGGAGTCTCTCCAGTAGTTCCTTGTCTCTCTTGACCTGCGTAGCCCAGCACTAGACACAACACTCCAGATGTCACAGCATCACCCAGAACAAGCTACTTCGCAGAATCTCACAGATTCATAGAATCATTTAGGTTGGAAAAGACCTTTAAGATCACTGAATCCAATTGTAAATCCCTGGGTTGTGGTTTCACTGTAGTGGCCATGGCAGAGAAATCCTCCATCAGCCATTTCTGGCATTTTGGGCTCCTTTACTCTGCTCTGAAGTAGTTTTGTTGCCCAGAGATAAGACAACAATGGTCCTAATCCTCCTTCTTTTCACACTTTCATGTCTCTAACAAAAATGATGGGATCTGCAGGTGAACCTTCTCTGTTTGCTTTGCACACGCAGGTGGGGAAAGCTTTTGCCAGATGATCCTATTCTTCAACCAGCAAGGAGTACACTCTGGGTTTTATTTGATTAAAAGCTGACTGACGCTTCTGGGCCAAGCTGCTAAAGTGAAAACATTTCCCTTGCTGCAAAGTTTATCAGGGCTTAGAGAAACCTTTGTTTGAATTGCTCTGTTCCCTGACACGGTTGTTACTTAACAGTCTTACAGCCCTATAGATAAACTCCTGCTGGGTTTACCTACCAAGGGTAAATACACTGCTGGGAGAGAGAAGCCTGCCAGATTAGTAAAGACAGTGATTACACTAAATAGGATCCAAAGGGCTACACCCCAGCCAGGATCCAAAAGCAACGGGATCAAAGCTGTTTCTGGGGAGGGTAGGGATGGGTGGTAGGGATCCTGCTGTACCTTCCACCCAGAGCTAACGGCTAAAATAAGGGCTAGAAAGAGTCCACAGAGAGTGAATATGAAGTATATATCCTCCTTGAATGGGAAAGCTTTTCAAGAAGCATGACCTCCCTGCAGTCCTTCTCAGCCAACCCCTGGAGCTCCAGAGCTCCACAAAGACCATTCATGATGGACACGTGGGGTGGGGAAGCACATAAAAAAAAGATGTAAAAAGAGCTCTAAAAAGCACTGTGATCGTTACATGCATCTGAGCAGCTCCAGGGGATTTGCCAGAGACATAGAAAAGTGTGGACAGGATGCCGTGATCCCACACACAGCAGAGAGCAGGCAGCTTGAACCTCGTCTGGATGTAGCCCTGGCTGCCCTCTGCCAGGTGGGATTGAATCCTCAAGGGCAGAGCCGGGAAGTTTTCCTGTTAATTTTTGTCTGTCTCTGTCCTCTTCTGCTGCCTCCTTTCCCCACATGCTTTTGCCTTTGTGTCAGAGAGGAAGACACGATGTGCTGCAGTATGTGGAGGGGGAAAAGAAAAGACATGGCAGGCAATGCTGAGCTGCATTTCAGCCCTGGCTCGAGCCAGGCTCCCTTACCTGTGCACGAGCTGCAGGTTTTCCTGCTTGAGGCGGCTGTGCTGCTCACCATTTGCAGCCGTATCCTTCTCCAGCTCTGTCACCCGCTTCTCCAGAAAGACCACCTGTGTGATGGAGAAGGAAGGATCAGCTGTAGAGCTCCAGCACACCATGCAGGGGCTCCCCGCTTGCTTCAGGGCTGCATCAGTTTGTCACATCAATTCAGCACTGGTCCTGCATCCTGCTCTTCAGCACACAAAGCAGGCTGAGCTGCAGGAGCCATTGCTGGGGTTTGCTCCTGGGCGAGCTACTTAAAAATGGATGGTTGACACTGGTACCTGGTAGCCATGTCTTAATTTAAAGCATCCTTCAAAAATGTCCTTTTACACTCTGGTTTCTCAAGTTTTGATGTCTCCCATGTACCAATATGGGGACAAATGCTTCACATTTTCCTTTCTTTCATATCCTTCATAGATATCATAGAATAGAATCACGGACTGGTTTGGGTGGGAAGGGACCTTTCAGGGCCATCTAGTCCAACCCTCCAGCACTGAGCAGGGACATTTGCAACTGCAGCAGGTTGCTCAGAGCTCCAGCCCACCCCACCTGCAATGGTTCCAGGGATGGGGCATTGACCTCCTCTGGACAACCTGGGACAGGCTCTCACCACCCTCAGCATCAAAAATTTCTGCCTTCTCTCTAGTCTAAATCTCCCTCTTTTAGTTTAAAACCAACACCCCTTGTCCTGTCACAACAGGCCCTGCTCAAAAGTCTGCCCCCATCTTTCTGACAGGCTCCTTGAAGTCCTGAAAGGCCACAAGAAGGTCTCCCCAGGATCTTCTCTTCTCCAGGCTGAACAAGCCCAATTCTCCCAGCCTGGCCTCACAGCAGAGGGGTTCCATCCTCACATCATTGCTGTGGCCTCCTCTGGACCTTCTTGAACAGGTCCATGTCGCATCTGGAGGTCTAGCGGGAAAGATCCCAGCTGGATCACCAGAGCTCTGCTGCATCCAAGCGCAGCCCTAAGCCTGGGGATAAACACCTGCTGCTGGGAGCAGGGCTGAAGTACCCTGGGTCTGCAGCAATATGGAAAGGGAGTCATGTAGGAGGGGACAATGCTGGTGGGGAAGGCTCAGAGATGAGTGTTTTCTCCCTGTACCTATACAGGGCTTATTTCAGCTGTATTTGCATTTTTATTCACTTTTCCCAAACAGTGCACAGCTCTGAAGAGCAAAGTGGGTCAGGAGTGCTCCTCTGCTCCCTACCCAAGCAGGGGCATGGGTAGGTGGAGAACTGCAGAATGATAGAGTTTATGGTCCCCCAAATCCTATTGATACTCATACAAGAGAGGCATGTCTGTAAAATCCACATCATCACTCTGTGAAGAGGGGCAAGTGATGGGCAAGTGACAGGCAAGTGTATTAATGAAACATGCAGGAACATGAGGCCTTTCCCAGAAGCACAGGCATGGCTTCCCAAGCCAGATGCCTTAAGGAACACGAGTGTTTTATTCAACTTTCAAACTTTTAGGAGTGTTAAAACAAAAGCTTTCTTGTGCTCTGCCTGACTCCCATCTTGTCTTAGAATCCTCTTCTAGGAATCCCAGTAAAACCCACCAGGACCAGCATAAAATCAGCAGTACACCTTGATGGCACAAGCAGCAGGAGCAAGAGTGTACCAAGGGAAGGAAGTACTTGTTTCACATCAGGTGACTGCTCATCTCAGAAAAGCAGAATTTGAGAACATATTATGTGAAGCAGAAGTGAAAACAGAGCCTTCAAACAGGCGAGCTGGAGGGAAGCCGTTGTCCCAGCAAGCGGGGCAGGCACTTCCAGCCCCGGGACAAGGCACCAGTGCCACCTCCTGACTCAACACCACACCAGTTTGATACTCATTGTCCCTCCCCTCGATGCCAAGCACTTCGTACATCCCACCTGCACTGGTCTGCCCAGTGCCAGCTGTGCAGCAATAGCACCTTCAGCCCAACTCCTGCCTGGGGATCTTGGAGCATCATAAGCCATGACACGTTCTGGGATAGCACAGACAGCACCGCTCTTACCTTGTCCGTGATGTCCTCTTCTGTACACTCCAGTGACTCCCGGTAAGACTCCTCCATCACCCCCACAGACAGTGCGCTCGTCTGATGCAGCTGTCTATAACAGAGACAAACCACCCCAACCCACAGCAACATGAACATTAGAGTGAACATGGCAGGACATGGCTATCACAGATGACAACCACTATTGCAGAACATGGTTTCCTCTCTCCCCTCAGGTACTGTATCCTTTTCCAAGGGGATTTAACAACACTGCTCCTTGGGCTGCAGGATTTCCAGGAGAAGATGGTGTGGGCCAGGTCCTTCTCACCACCACAAGCTCCAGCTAGCAATGAAGTTCAGCACCCTGGTGTGCCAGGCTAGCAGGGCTGAGCAGGTGGCTGCTCACCGGCTGAGTGAACGTGCAGATGTGGACACATGCTGCTGGGACTTCATCCCATGATCATTTTGTTCTTGCTCTTTGGAATGGGAAGAGATAAGAGCTCATTCTTCTCACTTTCTTTCTTTATGAACAGCCCAAGGCCGCATATTATCCAGCAGAGGACAGAGTACTCCGCTCCAGCCACTGATAAGGTTCATAATAAGCAGGGGGAAGCGAGTGTAAGGGGAGGGAGGGGAGAAAAAACCCCTGAACCTGTTGTGAAATGCCCCAGCCCACCTCCCTGCACCAGCTGTGACAGCCGAGAACGAGCTAATCATTAGCAAGACCTTGCAACATTGGTGTCCACAGCTTTGTGGCAATATGAAAAACCAGTGGAGAGGCCAATCTGTGCTTAATCCTCTGTGCTGCAGATCAGCCCCATCATCCCATGGCACAAGAAACCGCTATTGCTACAGGGAGGGGTTATTGTATCCCAGCTCTGTGAACCCCAGTCAGATGCTGCCTGGAGAAAACTGCTCTGCTCACCCACTGCAACTCAAACGAAGAGCAGCCTGATCCACCTTTGAAGCCAGCACTGCTTTGAGCAGGAGGTGATGAGAAAAAAACATAGAGATCCAGGGGAAGTTTAGGTTGGACATTAGGAAAAATTTTTTCACTGAAAGGGTCGTCAAGCCATGGAACAGGCTGCCCAGGGCAGTAGTTGAATCACCATCCATGGAGGGGTTTCAAAGCTGTGGAGATGTGGTGCTGAGAGACATGGTTTAGCAGCAGCCTTGTTAGAGTTACAGTTGGACTCAATCTTAAAGGTCTTTTCTAACCTCCATGATTCTACGATCTCTTTGAATCTCAGTTTTTCCTAGCAGTTTGCCATGTGGGCTCTCAAATCTACGCTGCTAGACAATATGCTCATGCAAGTATTCACAAAGCATAACTGGCACGCATCGAAGAGACCACAGCCGAGTACTAGCCTTATTTTGCACCCTCACTCTGTGTATATATTTAGATTCTAAAGTCATTTGTCATTTAAATCATGCCAAGCACAACAGGGCCTAGGCAGATGAGATTTCTTGGCACGAGCAGAATCCAGATAAGAAACATCAGGAAAGAGCTCTTACCAAAATCAAATCCATTTCCTCAAAGCCAGGGTTTTGGTGTTATTCCTTAATTACAATATCTGCAGCAAAGAGCTTCCTTTGGGCTGCTCCTAAGGAGCTGGTTCTGCCCTGCAGTAAATCCCTGTTATCACAAGCTAAACTCAACTGCTCTTAAGTTAACCATTATTTACCTAAGCCTGCAAGTCCCAGTCTCAGGAAAGCATCTTGCAAACACAAAGGGCCGGGAGGACTCAGTCCCCCATCAGACAGGGCATCTCCTGAAAGTTTAACTCAAATCCTCCCTAATGTGCTCGGACAGACACATGACAAGAATTAGTCTTAGAACAGGAAACCTGGGGACAGGCTGCTCCCTTCAACCTTCTTTCTTGCTAGTGCTTTTAACAAAGATCTAGAAAGTAAGATGACTGGAACCAGGAAATGTAATATCAAGGACCTGCTTCCTTGCCAGGAGGGGAAATCATGCCAGGGGAGGCTTGCTGACCACAGGAAAAACAGAGAAGGGAAAGATGTGAGTACAGCTGGGAGGGAGAAGAGAACAGACGCTGCTCAGGTCAGCACAGGGAGCAGAGCAAGTGCCATGGGGTACGAGCATCACCCAAATTGAGCTGCTGATTCCTCTGCAGCATCCCTGTCCTGTTTAGAAACAAGCAACGAGAAAACCAATAACTGCAGAGGGCAACCTCCCTCCCAAGCAGGCAGAGGCTGGCAGGGCAGCTAAGGTGAGCCTCAGTAGAGAATCATGAAATCGTTTTGGTTGGAAAAGACTTTCAAGATCACTGAGTCCAACTGTTAACCCAGCACTGCCAGGTCACCACTAAACCACATCCCTCAGCACCACATCTTCACAGCTTTGAAACCCGTCCAGGGATGGGGACTCCACCACTGCCACAGGCAGCCTGGGCCAGCCCTTCACAACCCTTTCTCCTCATGTCCAACCTAAACCTCCCTTGGTGCAAACTGAGGCCATTCCATCTCATCCTGTTGCTTGTTCCTTGGGAGAAGAGGCTGACCCCACCTGGCTCCAACCTCCTTTCAGGGAGTTGTCAAGAGTGAGAAGGTCTCCCTTGAGCCTCTTTTTCTCCAGGCTCAATGACCCCAGGTCCCTCAGCCACTTCACACAATACTTGTGGCTCTAGACCCCTCACCAGCTTTGTTGCCCTTCTCTGGACATGCTCCAGCCCCTCAATGCCCTCTTGGAGTGAGGGGCCCAAAACTGAACACAGGATTCAAGGGGTGGCCTCCCCAGTACCAAGTCCAAGGGGCATGCTCCATGCCCTAGTCCTGCTGGCCACACTGGTGCTGATCCAAGCCAGGATGCTGGTGGCCTTCTTGGCCACCTGGGCACACGCTGGCTCACATTCTTAAAAGCACGATGACATAGGAACAAGACAGGTGGTGGAATTGGAAAGGAAAGGTGAGTACCAGGTGTCAAGGAGAGAGGACGGACCCTCTGCCCTGGTGATTAACAAATTCTGTAGCTTTTCCTGTGCAGTCATGGATAAAAATGCCCATGAGGAAAGGGCGACAGGCATCACATGAGATGGTCCCACAGGACATTTCTGTGTTAAGCCACAGGGTGGGGTTACCTGCAGTGGCCCCCCAGGAACTCCTCAAAGCCCCTGACCCAGCAGGGAGGGCTGCTCCTGCAAAGTCAAACGTTGAGGATTACACTGAGCAAAATAAAATAGAGCCAAGAGAGTTCTCTAAAGTGGGTGGCTGTATTGGGGTGTTGGAGAATTCCCTCCAAATGGGTGTACTGAATGCTCTGGCCTTCTAGAGACCCACCATGGTTACAGTGGGGAGGAGACAGCCCACCCAAGTGGTCCAGAGGGACACAGAATCATAGAATGATTTGGTTTGGAAGGGACTTCAAAGATCATCTAGTTCCAACCCCCCTGCCAGCGGCAGGGACACCTCCCACTAGACCAGGTTGCTCAAAGCCCCATCCAACCTGGCCTTGGATGAACACATCCAGGGATGAAGCATCCACAACTTCTCTGGGCAACCTGTTCCAGGGTCTCACCACCCTCAGAGTGAAGAACTTCTTCCTCATTTCTAATCTAAACCTATGCTCTTTCAGTTTGAAGACATCATCCCTTGTCCTATCACTACAAGCCCTTGTAAAAAGACCCTCCTCAGCTTTCTTGCAGGCCCCCTTCAGATACTGGAAGGCCACAAGAAGGTATCCCCAGAGCCTTCTCTTCTCCAGGCTGAACAACCCCAACTCTCTCAGCCTGGCCTCACAGTAGAGGGGTCCCAGCCTTGCATCATTGCTGTGGCCTCCTCTGGCCCCGCTCCAACAGGTCCATGTCTTTCTTGTGACAACTCCTCCATTCCACATTCCCTCTGTGAGGGCACTGACAGCGTGGAGGGAGGGAAGCATCCCTACTTTTGTCCTTTTTAGAAGAAATCAGGTTGACACCAGTCTCCAGCTACATGCACAAGCAAGAAACCCCCATTTCAGAAAAGCAGCTATTGCAGACCACGTCTGAATGAAACCCCCTTTTCCCCAGAGCTATCAAACACATCCCGAAGCATGACGCTGTAAACTTTTTCCAACAGCCTTCCTTCTGCGGACCCAGCAACAGCATGGGCACCCTCTCACCAAGCAGCAACAGAGCATGAGCTTACCTGGCCACCTTCTTGCTTGAGAGTCTTTTATTTGGACTGCAAAATGAAGGAAAAACAGGAAAGAGTTAGAAAAGCTGACAGTGGAGAGAAAGGGAAACAGGAAACTGTGAGCAGTGCGGGGCAGGTCCTTTGCTGGGGCAGGGGAGCGCCCACATGGCATGCACAGCCCGGCCACCCCAGGAGAAGGCAGGCGAGGAACCCACTCCCCTATTTAACAACAGGGCGACAAAAGACAATGGAATAACGCCATGGAAAAACCTTACTGCCTCCAGCAACGGTGTCCTCTTGCCAGTCAGCCCTGTCCTGAAAGCTGATCCCCAAGGAAAGTGCTAAGAATAGTTCGGTGGGCTTCAGCCTAGTGCTGGCAGCAGCCCAAGCTACTCCTGCACCCCACTGCACCCCAGCCAGCCCTCCCTCCCCTGCCACCCCCCTGAGCTCCCTGCCCATGGCTGGGAGACGGGGAGCTCCTCCTGCCTGCAAACAGCCACTTCCAGCTTTCCACGTGCTGCTTCGTGTTTCCCAAAGATTATTCTCGCTGTTTAGCTCTGGATCACCAGAGAACTCCTACCTCCTTGCAGCTCAGAAATGTTAAGAGCTGTGGATCGTAGCCCTTTGTGGATTTTAAGTGCAGGTACTGTTCTCGTTGCTGGGGAGGAGTATGAGCTCTCCTTTGCACAGATAACTGATGGAGATCACCTGCCCTGGCTCCGTGTATGCCCGAGCCAGCTGCCACCATGCCACAGCGGTCAGGGCTTAGCTAATGCTCAGCATGACCCATGGTATGAACAGTCAAGGTCTATGTTGCCCTGTCCCTGCCCCTTGGGACAGGGCTGTGGGCTCAGAAAAAAGCCTTTTTCAGCAGCAGCTACTTGCTAAGATGCTCCTGGCAGTCCTTTGGTCCTGACTGCTGCAGCTGTATGCTAGCAAAGGGAGCAGGGCTTGGATCTCACTCCTCTTCCACCCAAATGCATGCTGTTGTCAAACAGATGCCACTCGGACACTTTCTGACACCAAAGCATCACGAACAATGGCAGCAAACCCAGCTCTAGCCCGAGTGGAAAAGCAGCAACTGCATTCCCTGGTGCTTAGCTCAGTTTAGAGAAAAAATAATAAAATCATCTGTCCCTGCCCAGAGCAGCAACAATTATATTAGTTCTTAGAAGGAGGAATTCAAAATAGCTGAGGACCATTTTCTTTTAAAAAAACCCCACAATACCCGACCAGGGGCTGTTGTCAGGGTTACCAGCCCTGGTGTCAAAAGGGCATCCTCCAAGTCCGGATTTCCAAGGAGCGCAAGAGCTGCTGCTGGCCGGGCTTCAAGGAGGCTCGGCGCCCGCCCAAGGGGAAGAGGTCAGGCCCTCAGCTCTGCCTGTTATCTGAACGAGTCACGTATGTCCCCAGCACTGACGGGAGAAAAAATATTGTTCTCTGCAAATGCCTTGGAGGAAAGCAGTGCTGGGAGCACTCCTCGATGAGCCTCACCACTGCTGCCTCAAGGGTACTAAAACAAAACGTGCTGTCACCAAACTGGCTCAGCCCAAGCTCCTTGGAGGATTTCTTCCCTGCCTTTCCTTCCAATGCTGGGAGCAGATTCCCCACCTTCTTCCTGGTATAAAACACTGTGTATAAGCCCACAGCTTTTAAGAGCGAGGCTGTTACATGGCGGCTTAGGCTTCACCCCAGTCGTTGCCATCCTCTGGAGGAGGTGTCTTCAGGCTGCTTGGCCCAGATTTTGGACATATTTCTGCTGCTCTCTTCACCTGCAGTCCCCTGTGCTGAGGGCTTCATGTTGCTGGTGATGCTGAGAGCAGGCAGCAGATCCTACCATGGATGCTGTATGGGGACACCTCATGTCCTCGCTGCAGAAACCAAAACCTGGGGAATTCCCACTGTGATACCATGGGACAGGGAAGATTCCTCTGGAAATCCCATCCATCACAGGAGGCTCTGAGGTGTTAGTTCAGCTTTACAGGTGAATTTGGTGGAAAGAGCCTGAAATGGAGTGGGGCTACTGGTGCATCCAGGGAAGTCCAATGTTCTCTTTCCTAACTGCATAACCTGAGACCCATCACTGAACCGCAAGGCCTTCAACAGCAAAGGCAACGATTTACCCAAGAAAGAGAAAAGGAAGAGAAGTACTTTTGCCATTAAAAAAAAATAAAGTTCAAGCTCCTATTTGTTTTTCAGTTCTCCTGCCATAGCTAGAGCCCAGGAGAGCTCCCATGTCACACTGTCCCTGTAGAGGACAGATAGAGATCAAGACCATTACCCAAACCGGGCTTGAAAATGCATACCAGATACAAGAAGAATGACTGTCACTAATGCCAACATCCTTCCACCCAGGGGACTGCAAACAGGTCTGAAAATCAACCAACCAGACAGAAATCCTTCCCCACTGGTCAAATCCACAAGTCCAGCTGCTGGCTGGTTGATGTCAAACGTTACACTCAAAAGCTCATGACGTTCCTACATGAAGACCCCAGCATTTATCACATCTACCTGGCTAACAGTGGCACATCAGTGGGCAGGCAGCTGGCGAAGTTGGGTGAAAGGAGATTTTACTGCTACAAAGCGAGAGTGTCTACTGGAGAGGTCCCAAGCCACAGAGAGCAAGCTGCTGTTTCCAGTCTACTGCTGCGGTGGAAGGACAGGCTGTACCAACCCTTCCAGGTTGAACCAGCAACTCAGGCATTGTCTCCATGCTGGGCATGACCAGCCACAAGACCTGGCAGTCTTTTACTCGCTGACAGAAATACTGTACATGGTCAGCTTCCAAGTCCTGATGCAAGGGCTGTGTTACTCAGAGCATGGAGAAGCACCCACCACTCAAGCAGGACATGCAAAGAGGATGCCCAGAGCAGAAGGGAAGACTCTCATTGTCTGCCAGCCTCCATGGCTCTGTTTAACGGGAACCTCTGTTCACCCTCCACAATGTTATTACAGCCCTTACCACCTGGAGAGGCTCACTTTATTCAGTGGAATTTGAAATTCACCCCCTTTCACAACCAGGAATCAAGGAAGGCACCAGCAAAGGAAAGCTGCGCCAGGCAAGGAGAGTCTTCCCTTCCAGAGCATCATTCCCAACACTGAAATGGCCACACACAAGCCCAATTACCTATTCATTTCAAGATCATTCAGGCGAGCAGAAAGATCCTCAAGGCGGTTGATTTGTTTGTGGCACTGGCTACAGTAAAACTCAAATGCTTCATCTGCGATAATGCTGTGCAGTTTCGCAGCGAGCGGATTGGTGCTAGAGAAATCACAAGGGTCATTTTAACAGGACAGAACAGACGGGGCTGATTTGCGGCCGTGGCTTCCACAAGCTGAGCATGCCTTGGGGCAGGGGAGTTTTTGGGATGAGATAGAAGACTTTGCAATTAAAAACTTGGGGTCAGTTTCGGTCATCCCCTCCCCCCCCACCTCGATTTTAGAAGCCAAATTGCAGTGAATTTGGAGGTGCTGTAAATTAGCAGGACTTTCATCCTTCTTCTCCCAGCTGCTTCTACAATGGCTGGGCTTGGCCCATGTATCTCCCAAGCCCCTGGGCCAGCTGGTTCTTGCGGAGGACCCCCAAGAGTCCAGGGTGGGTGAGGTGCCTGCTTTCCACAAACCTACATGAGTTTATTTTCCAACATGATTTTTCAAGCAAACTGTTTTGGGAGGTTCTAGCAATGGTCCTGGATTGCCTTAGTAAGCATAGACCAGACTCACACACTGCTGGACCGGGCACTGTGACTGAGAGCCAGATCCTTTGGTGTATTGCACCATTTTCCAAGGGGATGCTTTAGAACCAGAGCAGCTGGGCTGCTGCAGACGCACCGTCAGGAATGCACAGGGTCAGATTTTCATTGCAAAGAGCTCTGAAGCTCAAAATGGTGGTTGTGATTCAACTGCTCTTTCCTACAAAGTGGAGCACAGAGAAGCTGAAGCAGCAGCTTTGCCTCATTGTAGGGAGCATTGTTTGCCCAGGGGACATGGGGGTCTCCACAGCTTTAACAGCCTGAGGAGCTAATGGGTCCAATCAACGTTTCATTGTTAGCTGCCACCGTGGAAAACAAGCTGCTGAGGCATTCATCAATACTTGGTAAAACAGGGAGCCATGCCCCTCACCTGACATGACTTGGGCAGGACCAAGCTTGGCCAACGAATTCTGAACAGCACAGAATTTGTGTTACTTTGGGGCCAAATACATGCCACAAATCCCTTCTGTGGGAAAACATGCTTCTGGAAGCCACGGGCTTTAATCAAAGAAAGGTTAATAGTGCAAAAACAAAGCAGTTCAATAAGAAAGACAGGTAAAGGTGTGAGCAAACACAAGCAAGCTTCAACCCAAAAGGCACCTGAAAGGGGTGGTCAACCCCATGATACAGATACACACCAGAGAGTCCTGGCCCAGGAGATGCTGGGTGCACGGGACACCCCGGGAGGTGTCCCCTTGGCTTGGCACCTTTGTGTAACCCCTCACTGATGTTTTTGGTGGCAGTGGGGTGTCAACAGCGCAGCCATCCCCCAGGTCAGGCCTCTGAGTTTCTGCCGTCTGTACAGTATTTCCAAGCCCCTTAGAACAGGCAATTAGACAACATTAAATGCCAAATTCCTCATTTCTTCCCATTCCTGGGAAAAAAAAGAAATTGAAAAAACATTCCCTCTAGGGCAGGTCTGGACCCAAGATAATCATTTTCCACTAGCAGTGAGTTCAGATGCTCAGGCTTTGCGCAGGGTAAGAGGTGACAGAAGCTTTGGGGACCCTGGAAGAAGCGATGTGCCCTTTTCCAGGCTCTGCCCCTGTGCTTGGCTGTACATGAGCCCTGTTCGGTGAGCCGTGCTCGCCCCTGCCGAGAGGCAGAACCAGCTTATCCAGCTGGGTGCACCCCTGGGCGAGGTATGAACCTGAAAATCTAATCAAAATGGAAAAAGCAGGATAGAGAAGAAGCCAGAGGCCAGCCTGGCAACTCTTTGGGTGCGTGCAGATGGATGTGGCCGCTGGCTGCATTGGTCGCTTGCCCACCAAGTGGGCGAAGCTCAACCGCTCCACACCTCGGGGCATCCCCACCTACCCCCGATGGCAAGATGCCACCCTGTGCGCCATGGGCAGCCTTCCTGCCTCCTTCCTCGAGCTCGGGAGTAATGCTCGTCTTCCCCATGTCATCATCGGTGCTCATGTCCAGCTTTGAGTTAGAGCAGACCCAATTCCGTTCAGTGATTTCACTTTTCAGCTTGGTCTCTTCTAAAGAGCTGTACTTTCTTAAGTTAACAGTGTATTTTCACAGACAGTCTCTCCTTCTAGCAGTGATAATGCTCCACGTTTAGTTACTACCAAGGGTTAGGGTGTGCAGAAAGCTCTGGCTTATACTTGTTCCTATGGACACCAAGGTC
Source organism: Brachypteracias leptosomus (assembly GCA_013401335.1). Lineage (NCBI taxonomy): Eukaryota > Metazoa > Chordata > Aves > Coraciiformes > Brachypteraciidae > Brachypteracias > Brachypteracias leptosomus. Next base: position 26,856 of record VYZX01003466.1, read on the forward strand.
ACTGCTAAATCTTGTGCACCACTTTGGAGTGCAGTAAGAGGTTGCAAGCAAAAAGGCAGCACTTGTGGGGAGGAGCGGCCAGGACAGGGGATCCTAACCTGACCCACAAGGGATTCCATCCCATTAATGTCATATTCAGTATAAAACTGAGAGATCACAAGGGTAAAGCCTCTTCTTCAATGGATGGTTTCCGAGGAGGACTCTGTCCATTCTGCTTTCGATTACAATCCATGAACTCCTGAATCCGGTTCCCATCTGCTGCTGAGTCCAGTTGGGAGTCTGGAGTTCGATATTGGGTTTGTACATATTTGTCTATATTTCATTATTTTCTTAATAATATTATTATTATCTTTTCTTTTTCTTGTTCCTGTTTCATTAAAGCTGTTTCAGTTTCTTTTCCAATCCATAAGTCTCTCTTCCTTATTCACCATGTTTAAACACGCTGGGGAGGCAGGGCTGTCTTCAGAGAAACAGCACAATCAGCTAAGGACCTTCACACACGCAACAGTAATCCCAGGTAAGGGCTAGGCCAGAAAGGCATGAGGAAATCCTCTGTTTCAAACTGAGCCGCATTCTTTACTCTGGAGGGTTTGTCTGCAGCCTGCCTTCCCAGCAAGCCCCAGCAGCGAGTCTCCAGCATGAACCACCACAAGCTGTGTGGCCACATGCTGAGTGAGCCCCTCCCAGCAGAGGAAAGATGCTGCAGAGCACGATCTTGTGGATAAGATCCAAAGAGCCAGAGCAGCAGAGAGGAGATGATGCCCTGACAGAGCAAGATTTGAACACCAGGAGCATAGAAAACCTGAGAGCTCTGACAGATATAAAAGAAAAAGTTTAATTGATTGCAAAGCTCTTTTAGATGAGTATTTTCTTGCCAAGAACCTTCTGGCCTAGGTCGGAGGCCCACCCTCAGAGAGAAACTCCAACCCCAAGGGTGCTTTTTATCCAACAGCGCTTCCCGCGCTGCAGCACCAGTCAGACAGCCAGGCTTGGCATTTCTGCACAGCGCAAAGGACGAGCACGGATAAGTGACGTGTCCCTTCCACTGCAGAGTATCCCATTGCTGGCTTCCTGACCTAACAGGTTAGGGATGCTTTACAGCAACACTCTCCTATGGCAGGTTTACTTAACATCTTCAAAATTGCACCAGCAAGAAAGAAAGTCAGCCCTGACCTGTGGCAAAGAGCATGTGTGGAGATTTGACAGCAGCTCTTCCCTGGCTGCCCTCTACAACTAGAATTGCCCAAACTCTACAAAGGGTTTTGAGAAGCTGGAAGAAAACAGGCAGACAGCAAGAAAAAAAGTTATGACAAGTTTCTACCACTGCAGAAAGTGAGAGACACGTATCATTTCAAAGGAAAAAAGGTATGTTCTTGTCTTGAACACAAGCATGTGGCTGGCAGGTCCACTCCTGCCTCGCACTGTCTGACGGAAGAACATGTCCCTGGAATTATCTGTCATCATAGAGACTTTGTGGACTGCAGCAGAGGACAATCATTCCAGCTATTACTTTTTTTCCTTAGAAAGTAAGTATTGATGGGTTTTGCTCTGTCTCAGCAGCTTCTTAGTCCACCTCACATGGGCTGGAACACCAACATTTACCTGGTTTCAGACTTGAATGTGAGGGCAGGAAAATTCTACCACCTGCTTCCTGCTCCACATATTCTTTCAGCTGCCTAGAGAGGAAAGGCTGCCACAACTTGTGCAAATAGGATCACAGAATCATTTAGGTTGGAAAAGACCTCTAGGATCATCAAGTCCAACCTTTGTCCAACATCTCCCTGGCCCCTAGACTATGTCTTGAAGCACCACATCTACTCTTTTTTTGAACACCTCCAGGGATCCACCCAAGCATCACATCAAAGCCAAAACCCCAAGCACATGAGAGAAAGGAAAAAACCCAAATGTCCAACAGGACAAGGGGTAAAGGTGCATGGTGATTTTGTCTACTGGAAGGTCCTGTGAGGGGATACATTCTGCACAGGAGTGGGAACAGGCTGCAGGTGAAATGCAGGCTGCTCTTCCACCTGCTGCTGGGCATTAGTGCCTCTGGATGGAAGGGTGGGCACTGTTCTAGAAAAGGAAAGACTGAGGGAGGCAACTCCTCTTCCACTTCTGAGCCAATTATCCTCTTGTATCCAAAGTTTGCGAGGAAGTCCCTCTTGCAGGATGACTAGTGTGCAAACCCAAAGGAAACAACTCTCACACAACACAAAGCATAGGCGAAGACACTAAGCAACTGAAATGGGCTAAAACATCGGCAGCACTGTGCTGAGCATTACCTGGGAGAGAGGAATGAGGAGCTATTAAAGCTGCTTTCCCCATTACGCAAGCTGTCCGAGAACAAATCTGCTTCATTTCCTTCTCCATAATCCTCAAAATGCTCCTCTCCACTAATAACTGTAACGATGGAGTGGCTGAGGTCCGAGCCCAGGGGCAGGTCGTGTGGGTGGGATCTGTGGGAAGAGAGGGGAAGGTGTTAGAGGGTGGCCACTGCAGCAGCCTTTCCGATCGCATCCACTTTCCAAGTGACATCTCCCATTTCGGCAGACCGGGCTTGCTGCCCTGTACAGAGAAATTCTCCCTGTGCCTTGAACACCAAAGGGGCAGCCCAGGCACTGCTGGGAAGTTTGCAGCATTTTGTTTCCACACTAAACCAATGGTTTTTCATGCAAGCTTCCCTGGAAGCTGCAATATCAGATTTGGGGGCAGGCAGACTTGCAAGACAGCACCCAGGGTTGGTGGCAAGAAGTCCCTGCACAACACAGGTGCAAACAAAAACCAGGACAGAGAAAAAGCTCAGCATGTCCCAAACACAACCTAAATATGTTTTGAGTTACATCCTCAGCCTATGTGCTGAGCTACACTCACTTATTGCTATATATAATCCCATCAAGAGGCCAGCACTGAGATTTAACACTGTAACTGCCCTGCCATGACACAAATCCTGGCAGTTTACAGACAGTGCCCAAACCCAGCAGCAACAGAATCCCTGGCAAGACAAAGGAGCCCTTTCCCCGACAATCTTTGTGGGGGGTATGCTGTTCCATGTGTTTTTAACACTGGATCCAGAAGGCTGAAGTCTCAACCTAAACCCTGAGCACATCCAGCACAGGTCCTGGGATGTCCCTTGCTTTGGAAGAACACAGCTCAGCATAGAAGTCAATGTTTCTGGAGGCGGCTTTTCCTGTGCAGAGGGCTGTATGGAATAAAGCCACCACGGCTGTACGCACCCGCTCTCAAACGACCTTCCTGCCCCGGAACGCAGAGGTTTTATAATTAAGCTGGAGGGGAAAGGCAGGGGAATATGTAAGAAGCAGGCTGTGGAAGCAGCCCACGTGTCTGTGAGCCACAGGTATGGGTTTTGGGGGCACTAGCACCACTCTCCTCTCCAAAATTCAATGCTAAACCCAAAAAAGTTGCACTATTATAAAACCTGCTATTTCAGGCTACGCCCCCCTCCTCATCCACTTCCTAGGAGAGGGGAAAATGGGGTATGACTAGATCACTGTACTAAATCAGAAAGAAAAAAGATTACAGATAAGCCATTTATGACAAAACCTGCACCATCTGAAGGATTTGCCCTTATCCTGCTAATAAAAACATGTCAACCCTCCAGCTAAACCAGCAGTAGATCTCTATTTAACTGCAGACTAGTCGAGTCCAGCTTGCGGGCAGCTGCACATTCTCCCTGTGCACTTGAGAAGCTCTGTTATTCCCACAGTGGCTCAGGCACAATCCCATCTTCCTGGTGGTGAGTCAGACCATTGCCAAAAGCATCGGAAATCTCTCCAGGAATAGAAGGCAGAAGTGGAATTTTTTAACTCGCAAGCAAAACCCAACCCCCAGTCTCTAAATTTGGGGTTGTGGTTTGATAAGCACCATCCAGAAGCAGATCTGATCAGGCACCTGGAAACCCTCAGCCAGGGATGCTCCAGGCAGTACATCCTACAAGTATTTCATAGACACCCACTGGAGCTGTAGCAGTTCCAAGATCCAGAGTCCAACTAATCTTTGCTACTTACAGCCTAAATAACCACTTAAGCTCCAACCATCCCAGATATGTTGAGCTTTCACAGCTCCTGAAACGCAGGGTTGAAGCTGTGGTGTCGCCCACCAGCTGTGCTGGTCGCATTGTACTTTCTGACTATCCCCTCCAGAGCTCTGAGAACTGGGGGTGTAAAACTTGTTCTGCCTTAGGTTCGATGGCACTAAACCCAGCCCTCAACGACTTGGGAATAAACTTCCAGAGGTTTCCGTCTCAAGCCTTCCAAGTCTTTAAGCAAATGAACTTTTTCCATGATTTTTTTGGCTACCTGGAATTTGCAGACATCTAATAAACCAAGGCAGCACTGCACTTGGACAGAGCACCCAAAGGACACCCGACCTTCCCAAGCCCACACCAGCAGTACCAGGGAAACCTCAACAATCTAATCTTAAAAAAATTCCCCGAGCAAAGCATTTTGTACCTACAGGCAGGTGAATCCGAGGCACGCCACTTTGCCCAGAGGCCGAGAGCGCACGCAGGCTGCCATGGCCTCTCCGAAGCCCCTCTGCTCAGTGCCCGGGGAGCTCAGTCACTGATTATGTCCTGATTTAACTGTCACCGAGCTGAATGCACTCAGGCGAGGAGAGCCTAGCCAGCTAATCTCATTTCTTCTCTAATCCACAGCACCCTTTCAGCCCCAGCGCTGAGTGCCTAGCAGCACTGAGTGCTCGGCACATGTCTGACAGCCCCAGATGGGACTTTGGGGTGGGAGGAAAGCTTGGTGCTTTCTGAAAGCAATGGGAACTCACCCATTGTACTCACCAGAGCACTGCCTGGCTGGTGTTTTTTGGACCAAAACAATTCTATATGTTAGCAGATGTTAAGCAACATTGGTTCCAGAGGTTTCAGCGCAGACCAGTGCTCTTGGGTCATTATTAAAGGAGTTATTTCCTCCCCTCCTCCCCAGCATTCCAGTTTCACCCCCCAAAAAACAACTTTTCCTGCAAAATCTAGGAAATGAGGCAGGCCCAGGAGTAGTTTCGCTAGCAGTGGTTCTGACACAGGGACAAAGATCTTGGCTCACATTTCTGTGCTTCAGGCACAAGTTTAAAACTAGTTATTACAGGAGGTGGTTGCACATCAAAGGGCACATGCGTGTTTAGGAAAAACAAGAATATGATGAGTTCCCCTCTCGACTTGAAAATTATACTTTGTGCTTCTGGCTTAAGTGATAGATTAAAAACTGTGAGTACTTCAGGTGTTTGGATCATCTGAGAAATTATTTTTGAGGCTAAAGATGCCAATGAGGGTATAGAAGTTCTCCCAAGGCAAATAAAGATTAACTCAAAGAGATTGCCAGGCCGAGCTCCAAAACAGCCTACACATGGTGCAGCCTAATTATTATCATTACTCTTAAAGAAGAGCTATTTTGGTCTTGCATGAAGTTACAAATACAAAGAACAAACCAACCAGTTTCAGCAAGACAGACTCAGCCCACTTCATTTTAAATCCTCAGGCTGCATCTCCCTCAGTCCTTAGCTGCTCCCAGTTTGCCAGAGGACCCGCAGGGGTGAGTTTTGCTTCCCACTCACCCATGCTCTGACTCCTCGATGGGATCCGTGAACTCGGAGTGCACGGTTGAGTCAATGGCACTGTCCGTTTCTACTTCGTCATGCATCTCGTGGTGTACTAGTGTGCTGGTGTCTTCATCTGTGAAGGTTTCGCACTCGCTGTATGTGCTCTCGGAGCCCATGTAAGCGCTGTCAGTCACCTCATTTGCCTGGTAGAAAAAAAAAGAGGAAAAAAAAATAAGATAGCATGGCTTCATGGTTTCAACACAGAGCAGGACAAAACATGTATGGGGCAGCTAATTCCTGATGTGTTGCATTTCTAAGCGCTGAAATCCAACCTCCCAAAGCCAGCATGAGCCATGCCCCATGCTCAGGTGCTGCTTTGTCTGCAGGTCCAAGGACTGAGCACTGTCCCGTGGTGCACCACGGGCTTTGCAACAGCAGAGTATGGAAAGCAGACTACAGAACTATACACTAAACGAGAGTCAGAGGGAGATTCTGGTGTGAGTGAGTATAGATTTGTTGAGTTCAGGAGGGATTTCCCACTGCTTACTCAGCAGTTCTGATCACCTACTGCTGCTTTCACCCGCTCCATTTTAAGAGGACTCATTATTAATCTGAATTCTCCACAAAAGCCACCATTCGAAACTACCCATTAGCCCTCAAAGCATTTTTCCCTCGTCCAGCAATTTCAGAGCACCTCAACAGAAAATAAGCTGGTTTTGTAAATCTTCACAGCACCTGATTTGCAGCAGGACACTCAAATCTGTGGAATTCAGCTGGAACAGCATCACAAATATTTTGCATGACTTCCCCACATGGGTTGCTCACAGCAGGCTCTAGCACAAAAGCAGGAAAGCAGCATGATTTGAGTTTTATGAGCCAGAGGACTGGGTTTTCCTCCCAGTTCAGCCCCTCAGGCAGGTGTCCATCTTTGGTGCTGCCTGCTTGCTTCTGCCCATGGGCAGGGATGGTCCTCCCTGGACACATATGGTGCCAAGGCTGGAACCATCTCCATATTTAGAGGACAGCCATGGAAGCAGTAGAAGAAACATCCTCCTAAAGCACAAGTTCTTGTAACCCATCAAAGTGCCAGCTCATTTCCCAGCATTTACGGGATTTCCCCAACGCACTTCAGAACAAATCAAATCATTTTTGGCTCTGGGATCTCAATCACAGAGGGATCTGTCAGGGCTGGCACTGAGATCCAGCTGATCCCCTGTCACCAAAGGGGATGGGAGCCCTCCTGCCTGGCCTCAAGAGAAAAAGATGCTCATGAAAAGCCATCCTTTGAGAGTGCCAGAGCCTGGGCCAGGCTGCCTCTCTCGAGGTTGTGGAGTCTCCTTCTCTGGAGCAATTTTAAACCTGCCTGGATGCGATCCTGGGCACCCTGCTCTGGCTGAGCCTCCTTTAGCAGAGGGGTTGGATGAGATGATCTCCAGAGGTCCTTTCCAACCATGCTGTGATTCTGTAATTTGCTTAATCTAAAGTTCACCCAAAAGAATCAGCCTTTCTCAGTTGCTGGCTGCATCCCCCTGAGCACAGCAGCAGGGCAAAGCAGCAGCATTTTGACCACAGGCACCAACACTACAGCAAACCTCTCCTCCCCTGTCAGAGAGCACAGAGGGCACCTTTCCATGCTTTTTCCTGAGGATTTTCAAGAAAATGAGATTTCTTTCTACTCATTTGACCCACACTTCCTGAGCTTCCCTATGAGGATGTTACTGGACACAGTTTCCAAAGCCTTGCTGAAGTTGAGGTAGACAAAACCCCCTGCTCTCCCCTCATCTACCCAGCCGGTCACACCATCCTAGGAGGCTATCAGAGCTGGAGTCTAAGGTCAGCACCTGGAGAAGACGAATGAACTCAATTCAAACAGAGAAGCAGCTGCTGTGGCAAAGGTCATCCCTAGGACGGGAGAAGGTGGCTTTCACTAGCCTTCGAGATAAAAAAAAGCCTCCTAAAACCCCCACCCACTTAAAAAAGCATAAATCCAGCACGGCTACTTATATACCTAAAGCTGGGGACTTGCTTAAGTGCTTTACTGGATTTATGCTGCACTTCCTAGAAATACTGTTCAGGCTCCTAATGCTCGAGCAGGAGGGAGGTTTGGAAGCAGAGGCTTGGGCTGTGTTCCTTGCTCCAAGAAAGGTGTGCTCTGGCAATTCCAGCGCTTTTCCAAGCTGTCTATAGCGTCCACCAAGTTCAGGAGAGGCCAGGCTTCAGTGTGCCGGACAGCATTGTGCTGCAACTTCTTTCTTTGGGTGAAAAAACCATCTCCAGTCTGTACCATGTGTCCCCAGCGCTTGCAGCAGCAACGATGCTTCATGCTGGGCTGGCACAGCTGTGCTGGGTGGGAAGCAGCAGGGACCTGATGCAGCAGAGGACTCAAGAGGTGACAGCAGCCAGCCCCACCTGTTGATTTCCCCGCATGCTTCACAGGGAGACTTTTGGAAAAGATTTAATGACAAACTGGAACTAACTTTGATTACAGACTCCAAAGTAAATTCTGCTGGTTTTTTTAAATATAAAAAACCTCCTTCTAACTGGAAAAGCTTAAGTTTAAGTACACATTTTAGTGTACTTCTATAGATGAAGGACAAGAGGAAATGGCCTCAAGTTGTGCCAGGGGAGGTTGAGGTTGGGCATGAGGAACAATTTTTTCACTGAAAGGGTTGTGAAGGCTCGGCCCAGGCTGCCCAGGACAGTGGTGGCGTCACCATCCCTGGAGGGGTCTCAAAGCTATAGAGATGTGGTGCTGACGGACATGGTTTAGTGGGGACCTGGTAGTGCTGGGTTAGCAGTTGGACCCAATGTTCCTAAAGGTCTTTTCCAACCAAAACAATTATATTATTATAATGAACACAAAGTAAAGACAACTACTGCAAAGAAGTCAAAAATACAAACCCCAAACACCCCAACCCACAAGTAATTTGATTAAACCTGACCCTGTTGGGGTTACAATTGTTGACGCTCTCAACATGAAGCATAACCAGAAGCTGAACAGCTCAGGAAATCAAGCTACCTTAGTTAGATGATTTAGTTATCAAATTCTTACAAAACACCCCATTGACAGGAAATACCAGCATGCAATGAGGGAGCAACCCTTCAGAGCGAGAAGCAGCCACCAGAACAGCGCATTCATCATCCACCTTCAGCTGCACCAAGGATGTGCAGTGATCTATTTTTTTCTTTTCAAAAAAGATGACCTGTAACAATTTGCAAACTTTCTTCATTTTTAGCAAAGGAGAACTTTTTTTCTCTTGTAACACCAGCCTAGATGAGATTTCAAATGCAAAAGTCCTATTAAAATTCAACCTACATGGTCAACGAGTTAAAAGAGGCAGCTGAAAATGTAAACAAAGTCCTTCTCCTGAGCACGTGTGTGAAGAACTTTGCTTTATATTTCATCACAGATTAAGTAACCAAACCTTACAAAAAGATGCAAGGAAGAGATAGGCAAAGCAAGGGGACTTAAGTGAAGTATTACCAAATGCCTGAGAAATCAAAGCAAAACCAGGCCCCTGCGCCTTGGGCAAAGGTGCAGCTGCAGGTCACAGAAAGCTCTTTTTGGTGATCTCATACAATTATTTGGGTTAGAAAAGACCTTTAAGATCGTCACATCCAACCATTAACCTAAGTCTACCAAGTCCACTGATAAACCATGCCCCTCAGCACCACATCTCCATGGCTCTGAAACACCTCCAGGGATGGGAACTCCACCACTGCCCAGGACAGCCTGGGCCAGCCCTTGACAACCCTCTCAGCAAAGAAATTTTTCCTAATTTTGCCTAAACCTCCCCTGCACAATTTGAGGCTTGTTTCCTCTTGTCCTATCGCTTCTTTGTGGGGGAAGAAACTGACCTCATCTCACTCCAATCTCCTTCCAGGGAGTTGTCAAGAGACAGAAGGTCTCCCCTGAGCCTCCTTTTTCTCCAGACTCAACAACTCCAGGCCCTTCAGCCACTCCTCACAAGACTTGTGCTCTAGACCCCTCGCCAACTTTGTTGTCCTTCCCTGGACATGCTCCAGCCCCTTCATGTCCTTCTTGAAGTGAGGGGCCCAAAACTGAACCCAGGATTCAGGGGGGTGGGTTTCCCCAGAGCCCAGTTCAGTGGGACAATCCCTGCTCTAGTCCTGCTGGCCACACTGGTGCTGATCCAAGTCAGGATGCTGGTGGCCTTCTTGGCTACCTGGGCACAAGTTGGCTCACCTTCAGCCAGCTGTCGATCAATAACCCCAGGCCCCTTTCTGCTGGGCAGTTTCCAGCCACTCTTGCCCAAGCCTGGAGTGTTGCAGGGGGTTGTTGTGGCCCAAGTGCAGGACCCTGCCACAACTGTCCTTCGGCCAATTTTGCCGTTCTGAGAGCAGGCAGGAAGCAAAACACTTTTTCCAAATTAAAAATCCCATGATACACTTAAAGACACCAGTGGGCTTGGGACAGCCAGGCTAGGCTACAAGTGTCCCGGAGAACTTGCTAGGAATGTCCTCACCACATTCAGAATGGGATTGTTGTCACCAGTATCAGAGTATTTTAAGCTTTTATCAAATAAAACACACCCTTAGACATTTCAGGTAAACCTCACACCTTAAAACTGGGACACACACACAGAGCCCCTGAACTGAAACAGAATCATGGTTCAACTGAAGTTCCTCTTGCCAGCTTCAAAACCTCCATGAGGTATCTCCCCTGGGGCCAGACCTGTTTGCCCTGGATGAGCATGACATCAGCCATCTGGGCACATCTTGGCCTGGTTAGAGGCATCCAGCAAAATGTCAGGGATGGGAAAGCCTGGCAGTGAGCTCTCCTGCTTCTAAAAGAAAATAAATGGATGAAATCAGCATTGAGGTGACATAATGTGCCTTTATAAAATGGGTGAGATGATGAAGCACCTATAGGAGACTTCTCCAGCAGCAGTTCATTTGCTCTAGGCATTTCATTACACACTAAAGACCATTTGATTAAATGTTGTAAAGTGCTATAAACCTCACATAGATTAAAAAACCCCTGCTCGAATATGAGGGGAAGAAACAAGACTATAGGGAGTCACCTGCAAGGCCTGGGCAAGGACAAGTTAAGCTTTGATCTGTGATGGACAGAAGCTTTAGCCTAAGCTTTGGTAAGGCGTTGCCCTGAAAAAGAGGGCAAAGTCTGGCTCCCAGGGAAGTTCCTCCCAGGCATTTTCTGCAGGGCTGGTCCCCAGCTCCTGCCCGGAGCTGTCCCAGCATCCCGAAGATCTACTGTCCTTGGCCACAAACACTGGGAAGCTTGGGAAGGGAAGCGGGGGAGAGGAAAAGGCAAAACAACTCTTGTTTTCCCAGCAAGCGTGAGCCTATTTATGAGAAACGCCAGCTCTGACTGCACACAGGATGGACGGGGGAGACAGAGCAGCTACAAAAACCACCCTCCAAGGACACCTTTACCTGTGACTGTGGCCAGGGCCCCAGTGCCAGGCTGGGAATGCTGCTCTGCCTGGAGCTGAGCCAATTCCAGCTCTGTGAATACCCAGAGACCCGCAGACCATGGCTCTGTACAAAAGAAGGGATGAAGAGGATCCCACTCACTCGGTAGCCCGGCTGGCAATGCCGAGCCCAGCATGGCTATCAGTGCTGCTGTGGCACCAGCCTCTGTGCTTAAATTGGCTTTAAATCAATCAATGTAAAGCCAGGGAGAAGAGAGGTAAGCTGTGTTTATAGATTCCCCCTGAGCCTGCATTCATACAATCACCCCCAAAGCCCTGAACCACCACACAGCAGCTCAGCCCCTGAGAGCTGGGAATCAGAAACCTGTAACACCACCAAGTAATCCCACATCAAGGGTCACCACTAGCAGCAAGGCACCAACTTCTTGGCCACAATATTCACCTCTTCCCATATATTTGGCCAACATTCGCTTTCCAGAGAAGCCAGGGAGCCAGTGCTTGGCTTAGGGTGAAGGCAACTTCCGCAACACAGCCCCTGAAGTTGGGTTTAGAGGCTGCTACGCTCAAGAATACCTCTCAAGGCTGCATGAGAGAACCGCACTGCATCTATTTGGGGCATACTGAAAACACTCACCTTAAAAAAACCTCCAAAATCAAAACACAACCGACAAGCCTCCAGATCTTGCAGACTGTCCTCAGCACCCCAAAAGCCTGCAGCCACCAGCCCTTCCGGTCTGGCTCCCCCAGGAATATCCAGGCAGAGAGGACTATAAAGATACCATCTGAAGATGTGTATCTGAAGATACACACCCCATGAACTATAGCAAGGAAAGACCGTTCTTAGACATGCTAAATATGCCAACACACTCAGCAAGAAAACAGCAAGCAGCCGAGTCGGGTGGATGCCCAGCCTGCCTCTTCCCAGCGTCTCCAGGGCTGAGAGTGGTCTCGGGGTGACGGATCTGCCTCCCTCCACAAACCCAACCTTTCCTCATCTCATGTTAATGCTCAAAACCCACCTGTGGACACATCGCCTCCTTGCCCAAGTCAAATCCAGCCCCAAGAGCTGCTGGCTGCTTCTGCGAGGCAGGAGGGAAGCAAAGTCCAGGCTTTGCTTTGCTGGGAGTGAGGTTTACCAACCAAGTGCCGGTCCCGAACAGAGCACCTTTTGTTCTCGGCCCCAACACACACCTCCCTGCCATGTGACTGCAGCCCTCCCAGTTACGACAGTACCAAAATAAAAGCAAGCACGCCTTCGATGCCCCACACAGTGGGCAGCCCCGCTTCAGGGACACACACTTTCTTTTCCCATCGCTAATGAAAAAGGTTCATCTTGGAGAGGACCTATAGAGCCTTCCAGGGCTTACCTCATCCTTCCTGGTATTTCTGGTGAATGTTTAAGCACTAAATGACAAATTCCTTCCTTATAGGTACAAGTAGAAAAATGAATAAAGCTTGCCTTGCTTACTGGAGACTGCGACCAGGAGCATTTGGCTGCTGATAAGCAATTGTCGTCCAGGTGACTCAGAGGACAATCTATAATAAGTGGTGACAATATTGACCATGACAAAGAGCTGGTGCTTCAGTGATGGGTGATAACTGAGTTTACAAACACAGCAACCCCAGCACTGCCTGGGTTCTGCATTGTCCTCACCCAAGTAGCTGTTTCCCACAAACAGCAGAGCCCCGTGGGAGCCAGAGGCATGGGGAGACCCGACCCACAGGATCTTCCCTTCCCCACTGCAGCCGTCAGTGAGCAAAGTCCTCGCAGCTCCCCGTTTGCCATGCACTGTTCAAACCCAAGGTTTGAGGGTTTGTCTGCTGTTGTTTCCTCTCTACAGAAACCTCCATACTTCAAACCCCAGATTCTCTTAGTCACGCCTGTCTAACATAAACAAACATATTTCCTTCCATTACCTTCACAAATCAAATTTTCCTGTTTTCTCCACGTTATCCTTGTTCTCCTCTGGGCCACATCCTTCCTGAAGCACTGTGCCACAAGCAGGACCTGCTGCTCAGCAACACTGACTGGAAGTGTCTTGCACCTTGATAACCAGTTGACCTTCTGTGCTGAGTCCAAAACCAGCCAGGATTCCTGCTAACGAGCAGGGCGGCAGGGGGGTTATGCTTTAATGCGAGCTCTCCTCCTGGCTCTGTCCGGATCTGCTACTCAGCAGGTCACAGCCCTTTTGGTCTTCCAGCTTGTCTGCATGTTCTGCGAGACCTCAGGGAATGTCTTGCAGCACTGTGAAGAGCTCAAAGTCATCCCCCTGCAGTAAAACTAATTAAGAAACCCCAACTGCTAATTAAGAAACACCACAGTTTACTTCTCAAACTCTTACTGAGACACCACCTTGGCTCCTGTGCCCCAGCCCGCCCCCAGCCCAGCTCCCACCTTCCACGCACTGTGCTCAAGGAGCAAGATAAGGCTTCAAGGCCTTTGTTTTCCAAACTCTTTCCAAGGTATTTTGTGCAAGGCAAACACTCCAATTAGGATCTTTTCCAACCAGCAAGGAAATTTCTCACCATGAGCCTGAACTATGGTCCTGCCTTTGGGAACACTGGTGACATGAATTTCCTTGGTGCTTTCAGGCTTTTTGTTACCAAGCTATCACCACAGATGGATTTTGGAGCTCAGTCCAGCAGTTTTAGTAATTTGATGACTGTATTTTCTTGTGCCTAATCAATACAAAAACAATATAGACTGTTCATGTTTGCTGTGAAAAACATGCTCCACACATGTGAACGGGATGGGCAGCTCCCTTCGCCGGTCTGTGCAGGAGAGCAGAAAGGCTTTGGGGACAGTGGGGACATCGCTCAGGGCCCCATGTGCTTCCCCAAAGGACCGATGAACACACATAAAACCACCTCTATCATGTTTCACAGCCCTGCAGCTCTGGCCACCTACAAGATTTTGAATGCAGCAGCTGTTTGTAACAAAATTAACCCCAATTCCAGCAGTCAGCACAGAGAGGGATTTAGGATTTTCTTTTAGCCAGACATAACGATGTTTTTGTGTTAGCCCTGTCATCAGAAGCCCACTGAGGCCAGTCCTTCTGGAGAGGGGAAGGGTACTGGGAAAGAAAGCCTGAGCTGAGGGGTAAGGAGCTGCAGCCTTCATGCGCTATCTTGTCTCCATCTCCCCATGCCTACTGCCGCTGTGGTGGTACAGCAATGGTAGCAAGGGACTGTGGCCCTTCATACCTGTGTTAGAGTAGCCACAGAACAGCAGAGAGAGTCCCTGGCAGAGCTGGCAAGTTGAATCCCAGGTGCCCCAGCTCTGCTTGGAAGCAGGTTGTCTTTGAAGGCTGCAAAGCTTAACCTCGTCTTCTCACAGTGGCTGGTCTCTACAAGACACACATTTGCTGGTAAGAGTATGGAGAGGCAGAGAAGGAAAAACCTCACATAAACTGCTGAGGATAGCAAAGCAGGTCCATTGCCAAGGCAGAAAACACACCGAATACTCTGCTCACCAGGCACAGCTCTGTACCTTGGGGGATAGCAAATTGCTTCCTGGGGAGTCTGTAATAAGGAAAGAGAACTCAGAAGGTCTACAGGGCTACCAGGAGGAGAGACAGCGAGTCTACAACAGATTCATACAACCACCCTACATGGGCTTGTTGCAAACCACAAGGAATGATAGCTGGTGCCCCCAGGAAATGGCCCCCACAAATCCAAGTTGTGGTTACACCACGAACACCCAGCAACAACTTCAGTGTTACCAGCACACAGCTGGAATCCTGCAAGTGTTTGCTCCCCTCCACAGAAACTCAGAGCAGCTGGAGAAATCCAAAGTGGATTTAAATTGCTTCACTGATTTTTTGCCCTTCAAGAAGCATTACATTCAATTGTTCTGCATGACAAGGAATTCCAGCTTTAATGGAGACGACGGTTTGTTTAGCACCTGCCAGCTGTGCCTGCGGACAGCAGGCTGGAGAGAGCCCAGAGCATTGCCTCATCCCAAAATGCACAAAACTGGAGGTGAGACCTCATCGACCACCATTTTACTCCACAGACCCACTCCTACCATGATGTATGACTTGCAACTGAACATTTGATGGGTGGACTATTCAGTGGATAAAGAACTGGCTGGATGGTCATATCCAGAGAGTGATGGTCAACGGTTCAATGTCCAGATGGAGGAAGGTGACGAGTGATGTCCCTCAGGGGTGTGTGCTGGGACTGGTGTTGTTTAATATCTTCATTAATGACACAGTGGCATTGAGTGCACCCTCAGCAAGTTTGTGGATGATACCAAGCTGGGGGCTGAGGTTGATATGCCAGAGGGATGGGATGCCATCCAGAGGGACCTGGATAGGCTGGAGAGG
>VYZX01003466.1:42355-88096 GCA_013401335.1 Brachypteracias leptosomus
TCCAGAGGGAAGATGCCTGGGCTGGGGGTAAGGCTTTCAGGGAGTCCACATGCCTGCCCAGTGCTACTCTTCTGAGAAAGCAGAACTCTCCTCTCCTGGTTGTGCAGGATCCAGCACGATGCATTTTCCTGGGTGCTAACGAGAGAAGCCACAGCAACCGCCCAGCAGATGGCAACAGCCCTGCGCAAGGTGCATAGCCCCGCACAACCCACTGCCCCTGAACCTCGTAACTGTAGGAGTTTCGTCTGTCCTGCTTCGCAGACCTCAAAAAGGGGCTTTCTATAACCTTGCTGGCCCAGGTTGCCATGGCTACAATAACAGAATCATAGCATGGTTTGGAGTGGAAGGGATTTTTAAAGCTCATCTCATCCAACCTCCCCTGTAGTAAGCAGGGATGTCTGCAACTAGAGCAGGTTGCTCAGAGCTCCAGCCAACCTCACCTGCAATGGTTCCAGGGATGGGGCATCAACCACCTTCCTGGGCAACCTGGTCCAGGCTCCCACCACCCTCAGTGTAAAACATTTCTTCCTCCTCTCTAGTCTAAATCTCCCTGATGTAGTTTGAAACCATCACCCTTTGTCCTGTCACAACAGGCCCTGCCACAATGTCTGTCCCCAGCTTTCTGATAGGCCCTTTGAAGTCCTGAAAGGCCACAAGAAGGTCTCCCTGGAGCCTTCTCTTCTCCAGGCTGAACAACCCCAACTCTCTCAGCCTGGCCTCACAGCAGAGGGGTTCCATCCTTGCATCATTGCTGTGGCCTCCTCTGGCCCTGCTCCAACAGGTCCACGTTTCTCCTGTGCTGAGGACTCCAGAGTTGGTCCCAGCACTGCAGGGGGGTCTCCCCAGAGCAGAGCAGAGGGGCAGGATCCCCTCCCTTGCCCTGCTGCCCACACTGCTGGGGATGCAGCCCAGGGTGTCATTGGTTTTCTGGGCTGCAAGCGCACGTTGCTGGCTCATGGCCAGCTTCTCACCTCCCAGCATCCTCACGTCCTCCGCAGGGCTGCTCTCCATCCCTTCACCCCCAGACTGTGCTGATACTGTGGGTTGCCCTAACCAAACTGCAGGACCTTGCACTTGGCCTTGTTGAACCTCAGGAGGTTTGCACAGATGTTGGTGCTATTTATTGTGCTCCTGGTCAGCCTTTACAGAGCTCAGCCTTGCAGTGGCTCTGCCTCTCCTGCAGCCCACATGAGATTACACTTCTCCATGCCCAAATCAGCGTAACTAAGGCAGCACACTGATTTTTTGTGGCTTGCTTTCATTTTGAGAAAGTCAGCCTTCCTGCCCCGCATTGCTCAAGTAGGCTTATCCATCCCCAGGAGACAGGGCAGAGAGCCCTTGTCCTAGGCCAAGGCACAGCAAGTGCTGAGAAAGTGAATTCTAAATTCAGCTTCCACCCCAGCAGAGCATTGCAGACAATTCCATGTACCTCAGAATTGAGTCACGAGCCCCACGGGAGCTTGCAAGGGAGGCAAGGATAACTCCCACCTTCCAGCTAGTCAGCAGCAAAGCTGCATTAGCCTGGCCTGGGGGAAAACAGGCGAGGACTCAGGTGTCTGGACAGCCAGGGGCTGCAGGCAGGTAACCACGGCCAGGTGATGCTCTCCCTACTCTGGAGTGGGTGAACAGGGGGGAGATTCCTCTTGCACACACAGCACCAGAGCATTCAGGATTGCGATGAGCCCCTGGCAAGCACAGCTGGACACGTGTGAAGTCATAGGGCTGCAGAAACCAGGGTACTGCCTTTCCAATTCCCTGCAAGCCAGTTTCAGCAGAGCCATATGACCAGAAATCTTCTTTGAAATCAGCTTAACAGACAGCCATGTCTGCTGGACAGACCTGTGAGGGTGCTGCAAGAGCCACAAGCTCTGTGCCGAATCAGGAGCCACATCAGTGGCTGAACTGTGGAATGTTACAAAGGTCCTTGTGTGAAAAGTTGAAGTTCAGACCTTGCCCCACTTCAAGAGGCTTTTACATCCTTACTGGAAGATGCAAGTATTGGTTGTTCTCTCTGCAGAGCAGATACTTCCTGGTGACACCAGTACTTAAGGTTTTCCATGGATGTTCATCTCTCTCTGCTGACAGCCACCAGAAGAGGGGATGAGTCACCAAGAAGAGCAACCTTCTTAACAAAGAGAAGACATTTTCATTTAGACTGCTTAAAGCACTTGTTGACACTTGTTTGAACAAACACCCAGAAGGAAAGCTCTCTCTTGAGGCCCTAACACTAGTAAGAGCCAATCACTCAAGCCACCATGATTTTGTGTTGCTCAAAGGGGGACCACAGCTAATACTCCGAATCCAGAAACCACAATTACTCTCAGCACCCCATCACAGAAAATGCAGCTTCACCTTCCAAACGTCCTCTGATATAACATGAGAGGAGAGTTACCTGTGCTCACCACATGGCCCTGCCAGGGCAAGAGGGGCTCACCTGATGTCTGAAGGCCACCTGCCACGTCTGGGGTTGAGAAAGAAGCTGGCATGTTAAAGAGGCTGTTTAGCTGGCTGGTGGGAAGTTTGAGAGCTGCATGCTTGCTGTGCAGCTTCTTCCCAGGTCTGAAACGGGAATGGTTGAGAATACAAACTGCTTCTTGGTGGTGTGGGAGGTCTACTTGGAGGAAAGGCAACGCCTTCAATTTTGGAAGGGTGCTTTTGCCCCCCTCCTCTCTTCCAGGTGAATACAAGCAAGGGGGATGGAGCCTTCCCATCCCTGGAAGCATTCCAGGTGAGGTTGGCCGGAGCTCTGAGCAACCCGCTCTAGTTGCAGGTGTCCCTGCTCACTGCAGGAGATGTTGGACTTGATGACCTTTAGAAGTCCTTTCCCACTCTCAAATATTCTACAATTCTATGAATACATACTGGGAAAGGTCATTTATTCTGTTTTCTCTCAGATGATTCCCAGAGCAGTGTTCTGCAGGACCTGCCAGAGCCCCTCCCCCAGCAGACATCTCCATCAGGCAGGGCAGCACCAGGCTCTTGTGAAAAACAGTCCTGTGCTGCTCGCAGCAGATTGCTGTGCACGACAGCTTCTCTCATCTCCCTCTCCCTGAAACAGCTCCAGCTTTCCAAGGTAGAGCACTACAGGACATGTGGAATAAAATGCACATTGGATGCTCGCTGCAGATGAAGGAGAACAAAAAAACCATGCAGCCCAAGACACGGATGTATTTTTACACTTGCAATGCCAAGCAGTGTTTCTCAATCATGTTCTCATTTGCTGAACCTTTACAAAATCCTCACAGGCTGGAAATTATTTCAAATCATGTATCCAAGACAACAAAGGTAATTCTTCCCTGGCATATTAAATGTAGACACCGACTGAGCTCTGATCTTTACACAATTACCCTGAATTCAGCATAAAAATCCATTTATATCTTCCTGAAAAGGAGATTTCAGGATTCATCACCTTTTTCGTTTGGGTCACCTTGTTGTTACAAGGAAACGATGGCCCAGCAGCAGAAGTGTTTCATCCCAGCGGGGCACTCTCCCAGCTTGTTGGTATTCCTGCCCAGAATAGCTTGCAGCACTGACAGAGCTCATCTATGTTAAATTAGCCCTTAGAAAACATCCCTGCTCTGCATCTCTGAGAAGACAGGCCCTTGACACAGGCCTGAGGAGCAAAAAGTCAAAGCCCTTGCCTGCATGAGCACTGCTGCGCAGACCCTCACAGCCTCTAAACCGCTTTGTCCAGCCATTAAAAACCACATATGCAACCTTGTACCAGATCAAGAAAGAACACGAAACCCCATTTCCTTCCTGCCCAGTTCTGCCTGGCTATCAGTAGCCTTTGTAACTATCTTTCATAAAGGAAAAATAATCTAATCTTCAACATGACCTTGAAAGGCTTCCGGGGGAGGAATGCAGCTCTTTGGGCTGTGTCCATTCAAGCAGTCCTAAGGGAATGAGGGACTTGTTCAGGGTGACAGTGCAAGTCTGTTGACTGGATTGAGAATGGGAGCCAGTAAACTGGCTCAAGAGAAAACCCACACCTAGCTGGGAAATGGGATGATAATCTGGTTGACTATCAAGCATAAGTCATCAAAGCGAGAGCTTCAGGCCATCTGAAGTGATGGACATGTGCTTCCCACTAACACAGGGAAGGCCAGTAGCACAACACCCAGTTTAACATTAGGAAACTCAACAGAATAGAGCCTTTTATCAAAAAGTCACAAGGCCAAAATAACATATTACAGACTATACCAAACAAAGACATTTATATTTGCATGCAAATAGTTACTAGTAACTACTTCATAGAATCATAAAATGGTTTGGGTTGGAAGAGACCTTCAAGATCATCTAGTTCCAAGCCCCCTGCCAGCGGCAGGGACGCCTCCCCCTAGCCCAGGTTGCTCAAAGCCCTGTCAAGCCTGGTCTTGAACACATCCAGTGATGGAGCATCTACAACTTCCTTGAGCAACCTGTGCCAGGTTCTCATCATCTCCACAGTGAAAATCTTCCTAATTTCTATTCTAAATCTTCCCTCTTCCAGCCATTACCCCTCGTCCTATTGCTACAAGCCCTCAAAACCCTTATTTGTGTGATAAAAATATCCAGGCTACTAAAACATGAGAGTCAAAAACCCAAAGAAGAAGTTTGGAGAAGAAAGGGCAAATGGAAGCTCTCCAGTCCTGCTGTAGGACTAGGGAGCCATCCAGCCCTTTGCTTTTGCAGGCTGGAAGGCACAGTGCAGGGATGGAGGAAGCCTATCAAGCACAGCCCCAAAGCCCGTCAATGCAGCCAAGAGGTCTCTGTAGCCACAGCCTTCTTTCTGGCTGGGGAGAGCAGATACAGGGCACCACTGCAACATGCTCCTGTGCTAAGGAACACAGAAGGGGACTTCCTTAACAAAAGGAAAAAACACATCAGGGAAACATCACTGATCAAGCCCAAGAATAGAGAGAAAAATCTACATTTTTGTCTTCTGCTCTGCCTTTTACTGGTCAAACAGCACCGAGTGCCAACGTCCGACCTCTCTGCTGTACTTCTTAGGTAGGCTCCCAGCTGGTGCATCTCAAAATCAACCTTGGGAACTACATCAGTAAGACAATAGTAGCATGCACCCTTCCCGCACTGTTACTGTTTCACTCCAAAAAGGGTCTCCCTCATTCCCCGGGCCACCACACTCTGGCACTTCTGCAAGCTGAGGCAGCGCTAGCTGTGGGGATTTGCTGGAACACCAATTTTAACTCAAACAGCACCAAACGCTTGGTGTGAATTCTCTGGGCCGGTCACCCACAGGTGAAAGGATCCATCTGCACTATGTTCAGCATCACTGAGCCCTGTCACAGCAAATGTTCTTCTCCATGCTCAAGTCTCATGCTGTGATAGGGCTGACACCTGCAGCGCTCTTACTTGCCTCAAACGTGACGAAGTCATCAAACTCATCAGGACAGGCTGGGGCTTCCTCCTCAGGGGTATATCCCATATCATACAACTGGCTGTCAGGATCTGCAGAGGAAAATAAAAGCAGAAACATAATCACGCAAAGGAAACACACAATCTCAAACAAAGGACAGCTTTGGGATACAAGGCAGCAGAAGGACGAGAACCTCCTCTTGCATGCACCAGTACCTTCAGCTGTCAGCAAGAATCTCTGCTGCCAGGCATCCTACCACCACCTCAGGTGGAAGGCAACTGGGACAGCTGCTCCCTGGCAAAGGCCCTATGAGGCCCCTTGCTGCTCCTATGGGGCTGGCTCCTGGATTCATCCCTACCCTGCCATGGTCTTCATTCCTTTTCCTGGTTTCTTCCCTATCTCCGTTTCCTGCATCCTCTTATTCTTCTCCCAGAAGGCTTTAATCCTGCTGTGGGCAGGGAATACATTAGCTCTATGTGTGACAGCCAACTACCATGGGAACCGCAGAGAAAGCAGGCTGCACCGAAGCTTTTATCATCCTCTGCTCCTCCCGTGGCCAGCCACATCAGGAGCCATCCTCACAGGGGGACAGGAAAATAGGAGGTTCTCAAGGAGATTTCTTTAAAAAAAAATAAATTACTCCTCCCCCCCCAAACATCCATCTGCAGCAGAGTGGAGCAGCATTTCTCTGAGCCCTTTGACCAAGGAAGGCAGTGTAAATTCCCTCAAGCAACAGCTAATGCCTGACCCAGCACCCGACCTAGATCCCAGGCTGGAGATGCCGAATCAAGAGCAGATGCTGCAGTCCCAAGAATAAACAGCAGGCTCAAAGCCACACACCTCAGAGCTGCAAACATTGCAGCACTAGGTTTGTCTGATGTTGATGAACTTGGCCGGCAAGAGACGGTCATTGTGTCAGGGCTCCCAGGAAAGCTCAGCACTCACTGGGATTTGGGAGGGACAGGCTTTCCTCTGACAGCTGCTAGAGGCAGACAAGAGCAGAGCTACAAAGCAGGGTCTGCTCTCTGCGTCCTTTGGACTGGTGACCTCCCAGCAGCGCAGCCAATTCAAATGGCTCCCAGGCTCCAGGCAGAGGTGAAGGGGCATGTAAGTCGCATGATGTTTTGCTGCAGTCAAACCACCCAGATGGGATCATGTGCAGCCTTCTCCAAAGGGTATAGTCTCTATCTAGGTACAGCCAGGGTTCCCGCTTTGGGTCCATCTCCAGATAGCAAGAAAGGCCATTTTCCATCAAGGGATATGTACATCTAGTAGGAAGCCAAGGGATTAGGGCACAGGATAGGGTCAGGCTTGCAGCAACACCCCTCCCACCCAAGCACTCATCCCAGTGCCTCTTTCAGCTGACCATTAAATGCAAACACAGTCAGAGGTCCAGGAGATACCAGAGCCACCAACCCAACCAGCCTGTGGGGGTGAGAGAAGGTGAGCACTGAGAAAGGAGCCCTCCCCTAACCTGGGTCTGGGGCTCCCAGGGGTTAGACTGTAAATCAAAGCCAGGAGGAATAAGCCAAATTGCTTTTCCAGAAGCCAGCATGCAATGCTGTGCTCTACAATGAGCACACGGCAGGGTCACAGCTTCATCAAATGAAATGTGCTCTTGTTCTCAATTTACGACTCCAATATCTTCACGCTATGAGCAGTGCCTCCAGCTGCCAGGACTCCCGTGGTAACCCAGAGTGCACATGAAAATCCTGATGCCCAACACTCTGCTCAAGGCAAGGCAGCCTCAGGCCACCTCCAACTCTAACAAAGAGGTTTAGCATTGAGGTGTCTTAGGATGGCGTTCTCCCTCTCCTCAAACATTACTCTGGCCCCATCTGCACAGCTTCACGAGCTGGAGATGAGCCGGCAACATGCACTTGCAGCCCAGAAAACCAATGACACCCTGGGCTGCATCCCCAGCAGTGTGGGCAGCAGGGCAAGGGAGGGGATCCTGCCCCTCTGCTCTGCTCTGGGGAGACCCCCCTGCAGTGCTGGGACCAACTCTGGAGTCCTCAGCACAGGAGAGACGTGGACCTGTTGGAGCAGGGCCAGAGGAGGCCACAGCAATGATGCAAGGATGGAACCCCTCTGCTGTGAGGCCAGGCTGAGAGAGTTGGGGTTGTTCAGCCTGGAGAAGAGAAGGCTCCAGGGAGACCTTCTTGTGGCCTTTCAGGACTTCAAAGGGCCTATCAGAAAGCTGGGGACAGACATTGTGGCAGGGCCTGTTGTGACAGGACAAAGGGTGATGGTTTCAAACTACATCAGGGAGATTTAGACTAGAGAGGAGGAAGAAATGTTTTACACTGAGGGTGGTGGGAGCCTGGACCAGGTTGCCCAGGAAGGTGGTTGATGCCCCATCCCTGGAACCATTGCAGGTGAGGTTGGCTGGAGCTCTGAGCAACCTGCTCTAGTTGCAGACATCCCTGCTCATTCTAAGGAGTTGGACCGGATGACCTCTAAAGGTGCCTTCCAATCCAAACCAGTCCACAATTCTATTATTCTATAGCAGTAGGGAGGGCAGAGGGTACAGGGATAGTGACTTGCTTGCTGCAAAGCCATGGGAGCATCTGAGAACAGGTCTCGCCAAGAAGAGCCTCTGCCCACTTCTGGGAGAACCAAACAGTACTCCTGAAAGGCAACCCATGTCACATCACCAGAGGGGACAGCCAATCACATGTCTTGCTGACTAAAGGCCGCAGCACGCAGGGAATGGTCACCTCCAGAGTGGTGGCTGTGATGGATCCGGGAGCATTCCAAGAGCCAGACCAGCTCACCAGGACAGAGGCTGCAGGCACCATGTCCTGGTTTGGTACCTGGCCAGGGCTCTGCCCTGCAGCACATCGCACCCAGTACGAGCCCCGGTGATGCTCTGCTCTCTGCAGCCTCCAGACATGCCCCTGCACAGAGCTAATGCTTCGTCTGCAGCACATCTGAATCCCCAAGCCAAGGAGTGGCAAGACTCCAGCCAAACAGCTGGGCCCTGGGCTCCTGCCAGTGCTTCCAGCTGCCTATCTCACACCTATGCCGGGTATGGTTGGTCAACCTGGCCAGCCTTAGCGGTGCCCACCTCCAGTGCTGCTGATGGCAACCCTGGGAACCACAGAGCACCCCAAAGGTGGTGGAACCAGGCACAGGCTGCTCCCTTCTGCTTACTGCCATATCATTTCTTTTCCTCCCCCTCCAAGTAGACACACAAAAGCTTCCTGCTTTTCTACAAAGATATTTATTCCACTCCTTCCTTCCAAAGGGACTTGAAAAGGGAGGATTTACAGTCAAGTGAAGGCTTCCAGCTCCCTCAGAAGCAGGAGTATAAAGCATGGGCAGACAACATGCAAACAGCTCCCCAACATCAGCTGCCTCCTGTACAACTCTCACCCCAACCTAGTGCTCCTGGAGCCTCCCCAGCTCCTAGGGTGTTTCTTGGAGAGGTGAACATGAGACTGGTTGCTTCATCTGTCTGCAGAGCAGGTCTCTGCACAGGCAGGTTTATTTTTACAGCAAGCTTCACTGTAAAAAGCAAGGAAAGACCATTGGAGAGTTCACCTGCACCCCTTGCTGGTGGTGTGGCTGGCAGAAGCCGTGCCCAGGAGACAGGGCTCCTGGTGTTTCCACCTCCCCATGCTCCACGTCAGAGAGCAAAGACAAACACCACCACAAACAAAGGTTGACTTTTCTGCTAGATTCATTCCTTCCCCCTCCAAAAAAGCCATATGGTGCTTTGTGTATAGGGAGAGTTGCCATGGAGAGCTTGCCTGCAAACCCTCCAGCACAATAGGCTGCAGTAAGCTTTCAAATTCCTGTCCAAAAGAGACAAAAAAAAGTCCAAGAGACCTTTGCAGCTCAACTGGCACTCCCCATGTAAGGAAGATCATGCTCAGGTGCAGTGGTGGGAGCTGGAGGGCTCTTCTAGCTGCTCTCCCCACCACCTCAGGAACAGCACAGGAAGATGGCCATGGGCCACCAGCTCTGCACAACCTCCACTCTCCCCCTTGGACCTCAAAGTCCTATCTCAGCTGACACCCTACTCTCCACAGCCCCTTCTCCATGTCCCTCACATTATGAAGCAGGCATAGTTTAATCTCTTACACTTACTCCTGATTCCACTTGACCTCTTTCTTTCCTCCTCTTTGAGTCAACATGTTGAGCACACTTGGAGCCACATCTTCCCAGCGCTGCCCAAAACCACAGCTTTTGCCTGGAGATGGGGATGTCCTCAGGGACTGTCTTTTGTCCTCACACCTGAGTGTCTGCAACCAGCTTCTCCTGTGGTTCCAGCTCTATCCATCACTCCCACTGCTAATCCTGTTACATCCACACGCAGCCAAAAATCTCTCAGCTGAAAATCAGACTCTCCACAGAACCTTCCTGCCCAACAGCCTCCCTGCAAAGCAGATATAAGCTATGGGCTTATATATCTCAAATTAATGGCACTAATTTAAATGACTGGAGTAGGTGGACAGGGTATCAGGCATCTGGATAAAGCTTTAGTTGAACTACTGTTTTACCAGGGTAATGTGGCTAATACAGAATTCACAGAAATGATTGTAACCAGTAAGACCAGGCACAGGTATTATATCACCCAGTGAAGCCATGCTGAATCTGGGGGGGAGGAAGATGTAAAAAGCAACTTAACCCTTCTGACACCTTTTCCCATCCTTGCCTTGAAGCTGCCTGTTGTGCAGCATGTGCTGGTTTTGACACCACTGAGATCATCCAGCACCTTCCAAGCTTGTTGCATTGACTGCACAACTCACTTGGGTGTTGGAGATTTGCTGTCACACAAGTTTTGCCTTGAGTCCAGCTCTGAGCAGTCAGCCACAGCATGCACTTTTCTCCCACACACTATTTTCTGTGCTCCCCAGTGCTGTCCTGTTTCTTGCTGGTTTATGCCTCTGCACTAAAGCTCCCATCTCCCTTTATTCTTAAGATGCCCTCATTCTTCCCAGTGTTTCAAAAATTCATTGTCCAAACACAGCTATGTAGAGGTTCTGACAAGGACCATCTCTGTCCAAACACATCTCAGTGCTCTCTCACTGATGAAGTATTACAGAATCACAGAATGTTTTGGGTTGGAAGAGATCTTTGCAGATTATCCCATGCAACCCCCCTGCCCCAGCAGGGTCACCCAGAGCAGGGTGCCCAGCATAGTGTCCAGGTGGGTTTGGAATCTCTCCAGAGAAGGAACCTCCACAACCTTCCTGGGCAGCCTAGGACAGGCTCTGGCACCCTCACAACAACAAGTTTCTCCTCCTGTTGAGATGGAACCTCCTGGGTTCCAGTTTGAGCCCACTGCCCCTTGTCCTATCACTGGGCACCACTGACAAAGAGTCTGGCTCCATCCTCTTGCCCCCCACCCTTATCAGCATTGATCAGATCCCCTTTCAGCCTTCTCTTCTCCAGCTCAACAGCCCCAGGGCTCTCAACCTTTCCTTGGCACCGAGATGCCTCAGTCCCCTCAGCACCTCCGCAGCCTCTGCTGGGCTCTTTCCAGTAGTTCCTTGTCTCTCTTGACCTGCAGAGCCCAGCACTGGACACAACACTCCAGAGGTGGCCTCACTAGGGCAGAGTAGAGGGGGAGGAGAATCTCCCGGCCACATTGCCGGCTCATGGACCACTCTCATCTTTTGCTCCAACTGCAAGCCAAGGGCAACCTCTGTCCAGTATCCATCCAGACCCTGGAGCCACTGGCCAACTCCCAAGAAACAGCACTACCAGCAGCAGAGACAAAGCTGGCTGCGTGGAGGTCTCTCCTAGATGTATGGTGTACATGCAGTTAGAGGACAAGCAGGCCAGGTCCTGGGCTCTTCATGGGGGTGAACAAGTGCTGAGCTCTTGCAACAGCCACAGATGCACCCTTGGTCACCTCATGGTGCTGACCAGAGAGTTGCTGTGCTTCAAAAGGGCTCAGCTGTGCAGTAGTAACCTGGGCTTTTCAAGAAATGCAGCAGAGCATGCAGCTACAGGAACACAAGTCCTGGGGTACAGAAGGCTCTTGAAATAGATTCTAAAAACTGCTTTCAGAAGACAGGATTTCAGTGAAAAGGCACCTTGAGTGAAGAGCTGTGGGTACAGTAGTGACACACAGGTCAGAAATAGAGCCAGTTTTATCAGCTTCATATAGGAATGACCTAGAAAAACAGATTCTCTCAGAAGTATTTCAGTCACCTGCCAACACACACTGTACATACTGCTGCAAGCCACAGGACCGCAAAATCTGAGCGATTCTAACAGTATGGATTATGTGTGGCTAACAGAGCTGGATTCTTTAGCGTGGGAATAAGGCTGGGAACCTGCACAAACCCAAACAGACCCACAAGAAGGCAAGATGAAGTTACAGTTGGCTTAGGAGAGGACAACTGATGCAAACCCAGCTCCCTTAACTGGGCACACTGCTTGAAAACAAGGTGGTAAAAGAGACATGCAGCCAAGTATTAGAAAGTTACAGGCATTGAGGACGCTCTGGCACCCAGAGCAAAGAGACAGAGAGGAAGCCACTGCCCGGTATTTCCAGAGGCACCTCAAGTCTTGTGCTCCCACTGCAGCTCAAGCACGGAGTAAGTCCCTGCAGGATAAAGCACCAGCCCAACTATCCATTCTTTTGCTTTCCATAAGAGATCCAGGTGCATGTTTATTATCTGATGCTCACAAACACAGCGGTAGCACCAATCTGAGCTGAAGCAAGCAGCTTTCTGCTATCTCTGTTCCTCCTGTAGCCTGACTTGCTAACTCCTCCAAGAGATGAGACAACAGGCCAGGAGCACTTACTGAAGGCTGTCATTTTACAACCAGTAATCACACGTCAGAGTAAGTGAGTGGCAAGCTCAGGCTCCCAAGGAGGCAGTGGCAGAATTAAGGTTGTTTGCACAACTCTTACCCAAGCACCTCTCAGCTAATGTGCTTTAGCAGTCTTCGCTTCCAGAGTCACTTCTCATGGATTGGTACAATAATCCTTTTGATCCTCTTCACACCCTTGAGCTTTGGTTAAAGACATCATGAAAAGAATTAACTTCACGGTATCCAAGAGCTTTGGAAGCATAACTCTAGCTCCCTTCACTTCATCTGAGAGGCCCAGTGAGCATCGCTGCCTCCCTCTACTGTGGCGATGGACCACGTATAGGAAGCCACTGCTAACACACGTGGGATTTGGCCTTGAGTTGAACATATGGGTCCTCGTTTTTCATTCTCAGCAATTGGAGCTGTCTGCTCAGTGTGTGTTAGTCACACAGAGAAGCTCAAATTCCTCCAGACTTGTGTCAGCCCAGAACAAAAGCTCACTGCTGGAGGTGTGGAAAACAAGGAGCAGGCTTGTGGCCACCAGCAAGCGGTTGAAAGCCACTTTGTGATGTACCAGCAGAAAAGAATGAGAGACCGAGCCTCCAAAACAGCACAAGTTGCCCTGGTGAGGAGACCTCCTGATGTCCTCCGTCTCCTTCATTCTAGCTTCTACTTTCAACAACTCTGTATTTCAGGGAACAAAGTTGTATTTCACAGCCAACAGCTTTATTCCCTGTTCTGTGAAGAGATTGAGGCAGGACCCTTTGAGGGGCTGAGAGGTTACAGACATGATGTTGCCCTATTCCTACCACCTCAATGGGAACATTTTTATAAGCAGTTGCATTGTCTCTGCTGACCCCTCTGTAACTATTGACTGCACTAATAAAACTACATGCAAACCAAACCAGGCTTCAAAACCAAGCAAGTGGAGAAGTTACCACTACCATGACCACTAAACCATGTCCCAAAGTGAATGTTCCCCTCAATGGGAGAACCTGAGCCACTGGCTTGGTACAGCTCTACTCTCAAAGCTACCCTGCCATACATGCATTGAGCTGCAGCAAGTGACAGAAGTTATTCACCACCGATCTCTGATCGGTGAATTCAGTGCTGGTCACCTCATTAGCAGTCACAACACCAGGGAAAGCACCCACCTGCTGCTAACCCATCAGAGGACAACCCAGCTGCTCTGCAATTAGGACCAATTTCCCAGCAAAGCCACATCATTCACAGTCTCTCCTGTCTACGAGTGAGACCAGGAAATGCTCAGAAGAAACAAGTTTTTGCCACATCATCTGCCAAGGCATCACAGGGGTACACTCACCACACAGTCACAAGTCTCCAGGCCACAACAGAGCTGAGCAGGGATCTTGGAGGAGTGAAAGTTGTAGGTGAGTAATTATCCCTTCATTAATAAACAACAGATTGACTGGTTTCCTAACGAGAAATGGTCTGACAGCTCTAGCTTGCTGGCTGGCGCGGAGGCAGGATGATGGGCTACTTACTTTCCTTTACCTAAGCTCGGGAAGCCAGGCCTACCTGATCCCTGGCCAGACACTTCTGCTGAGGATGAAGGAGACCTTTCCCAGCTTCCTGGGTTGAGCTGAGCACTAATAATCCCTCACTCTGGAGCTACCAACCAAACCCAAGAAATCAAAACAGACAGGACCGAAACCACAGCCACAACCCATCTGAAGCCACTAGCCCAGCCCAGCCTCCACCCACACACTCCCCAAACCACAGGCTAGCCCACACTCCCTGAAGTATTCGCAACACATGTGGAACAAAACAGCACACTCCTGACACAGAAAACAAAACGTGTGACAGAAACACTGAGACAGCAGATGGATGATGAGAAATGTCTATTTTCTAACAGAAGCTGTCTTTGTTTTCTTTTTAGTCATCATCTCCATAGAAGAGGGTGCGCTAAGAATTGCTCCACAGCTCTCATAAAACACTGCGCTCTATTCATGTATTTATCATCTCCCCAAGAAAACAGGTAGCCCCTGCAGTGTTTTTTTTTGTCCTTTGCCAGAGAAATTAGTTTTCTTTTGGCTGTCAAACTTGGGCCTTTCATTTGCAACTTAAACTCCCCCTGAGCTTGCCTTTACCAGGCCTGGGTTGTGCTGAGGGGCTAAACACCACCCCAAGTTTCCCTTCATCAGGACACATGGAAATCCCCCCACTCTGTGATCTGAGAGCGCTCTGGCTACACAGCAATGCTTTCCTCTCACACAGGATTGTGCAAAAATGGTGATGCTTTGGGTGTTTAACTGCAGGCAGCTCCTTGCTGCGCACGGCAAGGGGCAGCTTTGCAGCTCAGTGAGCCAGATTCCCCTCATACCATATGTGTATTTTGGACCTGGAGCCTGTTCTGCTCCACAACGGCAACTAGACGCAGCAAGATTTCTTTGGCATGTGCTTCAAAATCTTCATAAAGAATTCTCAAAATGGAAGAGATGCTTGTGCCAACCTCCAGCTCCCCCGAGGGCTGCTGAGCCACAGCCGTAGCTTTACGGCAGCACGTTTGAGCAGGTCCCCGCCGTTCCCAGTGCAGAACTGCAAGGAGGCCTACGGACACAGCTTCTCCAACACTTCTGCGCTTCTCCACAAAAGTAGGTCAATGCAGTATGTCATCTGCCAGGCTGTTTTTGGGAAACCATGCTCCCTGCTCAGGCATGGCAAGCATCGAGTGGGCCAAACCTTCGCCCCGACGCAACCCTCCACCCAGCTGCCGAGTTACAAAAATGAATAAACCCAATTGTTCACGCAAATCAAAAGAGAAATGCAAACCAAAAAAAGGCAGAATAATTGTCACCCCCCTCCAGCAGCATCCAAGTCCTTTTCCAAGCATATCATAGCAGAAATAAAGAGTGACTAAAGAGCTTGAGGGTGACATGGACTGCATGGTTCTGCCCACTGCTGCTCCAGGGCTCAAAGCAGGACAGGTTTCACAGCCAAGGAGCATCTCCTCAGTCTCCACCACCTGAGCCACCATTCCTGCTTTGAAGGGGAAACAAGCAGCTGCCCCTGCTTACCCAAACCTTCTGGCTTATGCCAAGGAAAGGGTTGTTTGTAGTCAGAGTTAACCTTGCTGAATCCTGGCAGCCACATGGCTCAAGATAAATAGTTTTGCCGGTGGTGTTTTCATTCCTGGTTTTGATTTAAGAAGTAAATATCCTTCCTTCAAGCAAAGCCACTTTGGAGTTCTCCTTTCCAGCATGAAAGTATTCCAAACCAGAGGATAAGCATGGTGCACTGACCTCCCATCCCTCTGCGGCTCTCGGAGGTAGCAAAGCTGCTCTCTGCCCCACACCAGTTTGGCTACGGGTGAGCCAAGGAGCATTCTCACCCTCCAGCCTTGCAGCCCAAGAAGTTCACTCAACAGCAGCAATGCAGACGTGTACCAGCAGCTACTAAAAACAAGCGTGGAGAACAAAGTGATATCTGCAAAAGTAGGTGTTCAAGCGCTACAGATGTCCCCTTGTTTCAAGAGGTGTGATAACAGAGGATATGACAACAGGCATCCAAGAAAGCAGCGGCCGTGCAGTATTTTGAGGCTCTTGGGAGCAGAAGACAGACTTTTCTTCTCCAAAGACATAGCACTGATGGGGCTAGAGCAAGAGAGCAAACACCTCAGTGCCGCCTGTCCTGAGGTCTTCTCCTGTGTTCTCCCCTCACCAAGGAACAACCTCTGGGGATGGAAGTTCTTCTGGACTCACACTGGCTCAGATCTTCATCGGTTTGTGCCTTTACACAGGGGATCTCCATCCCACTCTTATTCCCCGTGTGCCCTGAGCACTGGCATTTCACAGGAGCATGCCTATGCTCCACGTACACCTGACCCCCTCCTATTAGAGATGCCTCTGCAGGAGGAGACTGGAGAGAGATATCAGGCTGTTCTAACCACAGGTACCACCAAAGCAGCTTGTCTCCAGCACAGACCAGTGTGTACACTCCTCATTCCCCATCCACTGTGAACAGGAAGAGTTACACAGACTCCACAGATAACCCTCACGCATTTTCATGGGCAGGCCCAGTGATTTCCAAGACAAGCAGTTTAAGTATCGCTACTTCAAGAGAAAATCCAAGTTAGGTACTTCCAAGAAAGGCTTGCCTACTTCTGTCCCTAGCAGAAGGGGTCACAGATGAAGAGCATGTGGGCTTGGAACTTAACAAGCACAGAGATGGTGCTACGAGCATCCCCCTGCACTACAGGAATGAGGAAAGCTCTGATCTACAAAGAACAGCAGGGGGATTTCTTCCCCCCACCCAAGAATACATATAAATTTTAAAACATTTCAAGGGCAGAATTAACACTCATCTTCATCAACCCCTTATTCCCAATAAGCAGTACATGTATTACATACATATACATACACCACAGCCAAGCATGATACAATGAAAAAAAAAAGCACAAGACCTAATCAGAGCAATTTTGATTTTATTCTTGCTCATGAATCAATCTTGATTTCCCATTCATGGCTGCACCCGCTCCCTGAATGGCAGCTGTACACACACAGACATCTGTCCTACCTTCAGCCATCAAATGAACTGTCTCCCTAACCAGTGATGTTTAAGCCAGGGTTAGGAACAGGCGAGATCAGTGGGAAAGTCTTCACTGCAGCAATGCTGCATGAATAAAGAGATCAGCAGATCTGATGAGAACGTAGGAAGTGCTCATGCCAGTGCCAGATACTCCCCAAGTTTAGTCAAACATGCATACAAGCTCTCCTTCCATCTGCTAAGCTTCAGAGAAGACTTTCCTTTTAAAAAGCAAATGCCTTGGATATTAAATTGTGCCTGGGTACCCTCACTGAGAAAGTGTGCTTAGATGTCAGCACTAGCCTGTTGCAAATACTACCAGTCTGGAAGGGAGACCACTGAAGATGCACGCAAACAGTCTCTGAAATAATTACTGGACTGGGAGTGTGTAATGGAACATAAGCTCTGGCTTCTGGAATTATTCCTGTGCAAGAAAAGCTTTCATTTTGCATAGCAAAAGCCATCTGCAATGCAGATCCTACAGAGAGGAAAAAAACCTACATACAAACCAAACTGTGGTTTATGTTACCAGATGGAGTCCAATATCCAACAGGCTCTGCCTCTTCAAACACTCCATGCAGCCAGAGTAGATCCATGTCCCAGCTTGACTCTCCAGAAATGAGCCCAGTGCCACCACATGCTATTTAACAGACTTGAACAAGCACTAAGTGCTTCATGGGCACCCAGAGCCATGATCTCAGAGACGTCATCTAACAACTATCAGATCCAGAGGTGTTTCTGAGACACCGGAGCAATGCAGCCACGGGAGCTAGGAATGTCACTGTTCTTCCCACAGCAAAGCTGCAGAGCGTGGTCTGCACAAGCTTTTAAGGTGTAACGCTCCCAGCCTTCATCCAGCGGGAGGGCTGGATATGTGCTTTCTTCTGCCAAATTCCTGAACTGGCATTCAGTTACCAGGAGCACTCCAAACCATTTTGGGACACGAGACACCAGCTGCAGGACCTGCAGCCTTTGCTCCAAGGATATACCCATTGAAACACTCTCAGGGCCTGAGGGATGCAGCCCCACAAAGACTCCCGCCGACTTGAGCTCATGCTGCTGCCAGTTTCAATTAGCAATGGCACAGTGCTTTTGCCTGGGCCCTCTGCAGCAGCCTGCCCGTGCTCTGCCAAAACCAGCCCAGCCGAAGCCCTGACTGCTGGCCAGCCCTTTATTTGCTCTTCACCACGCTGCGCTCCCCCCAGCCCTGCCGCGCTCCCCCCAGCCCTGCCTCACTCCCCAGCTCTGCGCTTTTCCCTGTCATTTGCAAACCTCTCCAATGCCTTTGGTAAGCTGAACACACTCCTCCTGCTAAATCTCTCCTTCAACCCCACAGGGGTATATCTGCAGAGCTGCAGCTTGGTCGCTCAGCACAACAGCCAACTCCTGAACCGGCTTCCTCCCTCCCGACCCCTCAAAGTGGCACTGCCAAGGGGCTCCCCCCATATTGACTCCACTCGCTCCTGCCAGCTGCCTGCGTCCCTGCAAACAGGAACTCAGTTATGGCTTCCAGGTTTGGGTGTTGGCTCTGGAGCTGTATTTTCCATCTTCCACAATCCAAAGAGCTTTTAGTTGAAGCATTTGAAAAAGGGCTTGACTGTTTCCATCCTCAGGCCATCCCATAGCTCATGAGCACATCTATTTCTCAGTGGATGCGTTGTCTGCCTTGGTGCACAGGGTCCGCTTTGTTTGAGGATCAGAAACCAGAGCCAAAAGGATGGATGAGGCCATGGGCTCCAGGAATGCACCCTCCCCTGCCTGACACAGCTGTTACATGCCAACGGCGATCCCTCCACGTGGAGGGGGTACCTGCTGCCCTATTCCCAGTGGGCTTTCCTTTGGAAGACAGATGTTACAGATGTTTCGGCTCAGAGTATGTGTATGAATTGCAGGACTTGCTCACCACTGCTTTGGAGATCGAGTGAGAGCACTGGTCTGCTATGAAGAGGAGACATTAAATATGTCCTCCTAGATGTCAAGAGGCCTCTGCAGAAAAATCAGGTGCCTGAAGCTTGACAGGATATTTAAAAACCTTTTAAAGGAAGCTTGTAAGTACAGCCCTTGTTTGTCTGCATCCAGCTGTGGCTGATTCTACCCCTACTTTGTATTTGCAAACCAGCTCCCTTTCCAGCATCTCCTGCATCCAACATGCAGCATGTTAGAGCTGCTTTTTGGTCCAGGCACCTCGGCTTCAAGTTACAGACACCATCTCACCACCCCCTGGTCAGCTCCTTGCCATACTAATAGGCAGAGAACTTCTTCCCGGTCTGAGTTTTTCAAGCGGCTTGCACACAATCCTTCATCCCTGTTTCTCACAGATAAGATTCCCCATGTTCTATGCACGATGCATGCAGCAGTCAAGCTAGTTCCCTCCCCATTTCTTTTCCCCGTGGACTAGAAAGATGTTGCATTAGATCTCACTGATGGTAGCCATGTGCACCCAGTTTTCCTCTGGCTGTGAATTCCCTAGGCATTACACATTTTATAGAATCACAGAATGGTTTGGGTGGAAAGGGACCTTTAAAGGTCATCTTGTCCAACTCCACTGCAGTGAGCAGGGACATCTGCAACTAGAGCAGGTTGCTCAGATTCCTGGCCAACCTCACCTGCAATGGTTCCAGGGATGGGGCACCAACCACCTCTCTGAGCAACCTGGGACAGGCTCTCATCACACTCAGTGTCAACAATGTCTTCCTTCTCTCCAATCTAAATCTCTCTCTCCTAGTTTAAAACCATCACCCCTTGTCCTGTCCCAACAGGCCCTGCTCAAAAGGTCTTTCCCCATCTTTCTGACAGGTCCCTTGAAGTCCTGAAAGGCCACAAGAAGGTCTCCCCGGAGCCTTCTTATTTGATGAAATATAACAAGGGCAAGTGTAGAGTCTTGCATCCGGGCAAGAACAATCCCAGGTATCAGTATAGGATGGGTACTAACCCGTTGGGGAGCAGCATAGGAGAAAGGGACCTGGGGGTTCTGGTGGACAGCAGGATGACCATGAGCCAGCAATGTGCCCTTGTGGCCAAGAAGGCCAATGGCATCCTGGGGTGTATCAGAAGGAGAGTGGTTAGTAGGTCAAGAGAGGTTCTCCTCCTCCTCTACTCTGCCCTGGTTAGACCACATCTGGAATATTGTGTCCAGTTCTGGGCCCCTCAGTTCAAGAAGGACACAGAACTGCTTGTGAGAGTCCAGCACAGAGCCACTAAGATGATTAAGGGAGTGGAACATCTCCCTTACGAGGAAAGGCTGAGGGAGCTGGGTCTCTTTAGCTTGGAAAAAAGGAGACTGAGGGGTGACCTTATTAATGTTTATAAATATGTTAAGGGAAAGCGTCAGGAGGACAGAGCCAGGCTCTTCTCGATGGCATCCAATGATAGGACAAGGGGTAACGCATGTAAGCTGGAACATAAGAGGTTCCACCTAAACACGAGAAGAAACTTCTTCATGGTGAGGGTGACAGAGCACTGGAACAGGCTGCCCAGGGAGGTTGTGGAGTCTCCTTCTCTGGAGACATTCAAAGCCTGCCTGCACGTGTTCCTGTGCAACTTGGTGTAGGTGATCCTGCTCCAGCAGGGGGATTGGAATAGATGATCTTTCGAGTTCCCTTCCAATCCCTAACATTCTGTTATTCTATGATTCTCTTCTCCAGGCTGAACAATCCCAACTCTCTCAGCCTGGCCTCACAGCAGAGAGGTTCCAGCCCTCAGATAATTTTTATGATCCTGGCAACCTCATCTAGCTTCTTTAAGCGTGCTCTATAACATACTCTCCTTGCTCAAATCAGCATCATTACTGCCTCCACTACATTATCAGCTTCTCAAGTTTTACAATACAAGGCCATAAAATTCCACTTTTCAGTTAGTTGTCATTCCTGACTCTCCTCCAATGTTTGCTACACAGTTTCCCCCTCTGCTTTTCTATTTATATATTGCAGGACCAGCCATTTGTCCAGGCACCATCCACACAAATTTCCAAAGCAGCCAAAGGGCAGAGTTCACGGAGCAGGAGGAGGAAAAGGGTGTCCCAGGAGCCACACCACCCCATGGGCACAAAGGGCTGGGACACGGCAGGTTACGAGGAGATGAGTCTGTCCCAGCAGTATTTCTGAACCTGCCTCCCCATGTTTGGGCAGTCCCTGTGCCAGCCTGCTCCTGACCAGTGTCATGGAGCAGGGCCCAAGAACTGAGCCCAGCCACCTAAGCAGTGGGCTCATCACCTCCCACAAAGGGGAGACCTTGTAAGCCCTCTACACTCCACCACCCAAAACACTCTAAAGGCAATCAGATAGACATGCAGCAAACAAGCGTGCAAGTCACTTTGCTCTTCCCCCTCCATGGTCAATATTACCTGGCCAGACAAAGATCACAGCAGCAGAGGGATCAGAATTACTGCCTGGTAGCAAAGCATTGTGACTTTCAGTGCTGTCTGAGCATTTAAATGGTGCTTTGCTTCACACTGAAGGCAGAGGCAAGTCCAAGAAGTCAGAGATGAGCGTGTTCTTCAGTCAGTGGGAACACATCTCAAACAGCTGGCACAGGAAAAGGACCAAGGAGTTTAGTCCTCCCTGGATGTAAATGCCAACTGAACACGACAGCAGTTGTCAGAAAAGCAGCCGACTCCACAGGTTTTGCTAGTTTTGTGACTGCACCTTCAGTTTGCCAAGCTGGACCAGAAGAGCTTGAGTGAAATCACAGGCTATCCTCCCATGGGAAGTCTCCAAGAGAGCGGGGAGAGGGAAAGAGAAGTGGTGCATCTTCAGAAACAAATCCTTATTGACATTAAGTTAGACAGTGCAAGGTTATGTCAAGTCTCACCTCAGTGACTGACCAGAGAACCACAGAGTACCAGGAAACACAATACAACCATCTCTGGCATACCTAATTAACAGGACCTTGTTAAAACAACACCCGGCAACAAGTATAACCTCTCCTTCCTTTCCAAAGGGTTGATCGACACTGACAGTCACAAGAGCAGCAGCAAATCCTTGAGATCACTTCAACATGAGCAAGTGCTCAGCTGATGAGACTCAAGGAAACTGTCTGTACTTTCTCCTAGGTTTCTTTCATACCTGTTTACTGCTGTGCAGCATTAGCGAGCTCTGCCTCTCTTAACTGCAGTAATAAATACACATCAATCAATCCCAAGTTTAATAATTAGAGACCCTAAAAGCATTGCCTGGATCTGCTTTTTCCATTCAATTAATATAACACAACACCAATTAATTATTGATGAGAAATACAAGCCAGAGCTTTCACAGACACGCTCTACTCCGATAGCGATTTATTACAAATTAATAGCATTGCTGCATTTCCTCCTGCACCGGGAGGACGGAGCATCAGCTGCGCTCTCCAGCTACACCAACCATGAAAACTTTGGATTTGCCATAAAACACTCTGGTCCTGAGCACAAATAAACAGGGCTGGGAGGAGGGAGCAGCAGGAGGGATGGACAATTGACGGAGAAACAGAAGTCGCGCCTACTTTTAGAGTTTTCTACTCATTAGACAATTGAAGTTGTATTGGAATCATCAGTCTTTTCACATCTTGGTGAGTAGGGTGCATGCTCACTGCCGCGTGGAGGCACCGCTGACACTTCAGATCAGCATTGCTGGGAAGAGAAGGGATTAATGTGCAAGTATGAGAATTTATATTTGCACGTTTAACATCACAGCTGCTCAGCAGGAGGCCAACAATAGTTTCCACACTCGGCCCTTAACAACGCGCTAGAGAATGACCCCCTAACACTCACATTAAAGATGAATCCCAAATTGAATAAACAGCTTTTCTTCTGCAAAGAAGTTCAAATGCCAACCAGCCAGAAAGATACTTCACATTTCACCAAGCTATTGCTCTGGAAGTACTTGCAATGGGTCCATCAAGAGCAACGTGGGGATTGGCACAGGCCTATTTAAAGATCACTGACCAGGAATGGAGTTCCAAGCTCTTGATAAATGTGCCCCTCACAAGAAGTCACCTGAGCACATTGGTCCTCCAAAGAGTTGGAGTGAAGGCACAAAAGTTGGAGTGAGGGCTGCAAAAATGATGCAAGGGTGGAACATCTTCCCTAAAAGGCCAAGCTAAGGGAGTTGGAGTTGTTCAGCCTGGAGAAGAGAAGACTCCAGGGAGACCTTCTTGTGGCCCTCTCAGTAGTTAAAAGGGCCTGTCAGAAAGATGGGGACAGACTTTTTAGCAGGGCCTGTTGAGACAGGACAAGGGGTGATGGTTTTAAACTAAAGAGAGGGAGATTTAGACTAGAGAGAAGGAAGACATTGTTGACAGTGAGACTCTGGCCCAGGGTTGGGGCCGGGGCTCTGAGCAACTTGCTCTAGTTGCCAATGTTCCTGCTCCCCGCAGAGGGGTTGGTCTTGATGACCTTTAAAGTTCCCTTCCCACTCAAACCAGTCCATGATTCTATGATACATGCTCTAGTGCCCAGCATTCGGATGTTACAATCTGCAGCAAACAGACAGACATACCAACTGTCTGTCAGCCAAGAGTTGCTCCCCTGCCAGAGCAGCAAACCCCCCCAGAACCACAGGTGAAGCAGCCACCAAACCAGAATGAATTCTTCCTCAAATGTTTTTTCTGTTTCCCATGTACAGAAACTTTCCTGATCAAAAGGAAAACATGTGACCACCACCACAATTGCTGTCCCACCTTTTTCAACTCTACTATTAGATGCACTCAACCTCTTGGTCCAACAGAGTAGTGACTTCCAGAAAAATCAAACCAAGCCTGTTTTCACCAAGTGACTTCTCAGCTCAGTTAACCCCTGTGGCATTAAAGTTAGTGTCTCCCCATCCACCCTCACAGCACAGCAGTGAACTCACCTCCATTTTTAATAGCTCTGATCCCTCGATGGAAATCTTCAAAGCTGATGACTCCAAGTCCACTCGGATCGAGGTACTTTGTTAGGTCCTTTACCTGCAACCACAAAAGCAGTGTTACCCACAGAGCCCTCCAGTGAAAATGCATCTTCCATCATAGAAACACTTTATAAGAAACTTTTCCTCCTTACAAGATTTGAGCTAATGACAACGAATTTCTTAAACTGACACCAAACTGTGGCCCTTCTCCTTGAAGGGATGATAAGTAATCAGGAGGGAGGGGTTAATTAGTACTCAGCGGCCAACAAAACTATTGCTTAGTCTTGAAACATAAGTTAAGGCAGATTTTTGCAACACTGTCCTCCTCTGCCAGGGATTTGTTCATTTTTATGGGTTTTTAAAGAGGTCCTATCTTAATTGGGAAAACTCAGTAATAGGCTGCCCAGTAGGAGGGTCCAATTAAGAGGATTCAGTAATAATGAACTGCTTTGTGTTACAAATTTAGGCTATGTAATTGAAACATTTTCACAATTAGGCAATGCCCGAGGGGGAAGGAATCACGTCGGCCAGCGAGGATTAGGATGTGGATGCTGGAGCAGGTACACACACAGAGCCTGACACTTATGAGACCCAGTGAGGATGATTTGGACTCTTCAAACAGATCAGGGTATGGTTTGAAAGCAAAACCACAGTCATTCCTCATAGCCCAAACAAAGCCTTCAAAAAGGTGCATTTGATTCCTTCCTTCCAGGTTGCCCCAAACCTGCCCTTCCTGCATTCCTTTACACCACTGGCACTTCTCAAGCTGAGACAATCAGACATTTTTCTGCTTTAAAAAAATGCAGGCCCTGATTTTAAGAGATATTGAGGCACCTCCATGTGTTTTAGAGCCACATCCTTCTGTTGAGGAACAAGCCCAGGAGGGAGCAGGGTGTAAGAGGTGAAAGAAGGAACTGCACAAGGTAGATGTAGAAATTAGGGAGACATTCTTCACTGTGAGGGTGGTGAGACACTGGCACAGGTTGCCCAGAGGTGGTAGAAGCCCCATCCCTGGAACTGTTTGAGGTCAGGTTGGATGAAACAACCTGATCTGATTGAAGATGTCCCTGCACACTACAAGGGCATTAGAACTACATGATCTTTAAGGTCCTTTCCAACCCAAACCACTCTACAATTCTACAGTTAGCTCCATACTGAAAAGCTGCCTGCACCGGTGCTCTCGCCCTGCCAAACACATCGACCTCTCCTCCTCCAGAGATGATGCACAAATGAAAGTCTTCAGGCTGTCTGCAGTGCTGGATTTGTTCAGCTCCCATAAGCACAACTGGCTGCCTTTTGACTCACTCAGGCGATCTCTCAGTTTTGTTTTTTCTTGGGGAAAATGATGGTGAATCACCAAACCCCGCCTTTCAGGAAGAAAACCTCACATCTAAGAGGAGACTTAATATCTGACAGTGTGGAAGACAATCGAGCCCACCCATGGTGCTCAGAGCTGCCTGACTCAGCTGCAGGGGGTTTGGTTTGTTTTCTTATTGTTTCATTTCTCTTAAACCCAGGTCTGTGTTTACAGAGGAAAATCACATCTGCAACATGCTCAGAGCTCTTCACCCACATATCCATGTGTTTCCTACACCAGGGGAGGAGGCAGAACATGTCTTCGACCACCCCACCTCCCCACAGCAGCAGTAAATATGCTGCCCATGAAGCAAACTACCAGGCTGAGACCACACCAGCCACTCAGCCCTGACTGCTGGGTTGCCATGAGCAAAACCCCAGAACTGGAGAAGAGGAGATTTAGATCAGATGTAAGAAAGAAGTTCTTCACTCAGAGGGTGGTGAGTCACTGGAACAGGTTGCCCAGGGAGGTTGTAGATGCCCCAACACTGGTTATGGTCAAGACCAGGCTGGATAGGGCCTTGACCTACCTGGTCTACTGGAAGGTGTCCCTGCCCATGACAGGGGGGTTGGAACTAGATGATCTTGAAGGTCCTTTCCAACCCAAACCATTCTATGATTCAATGAAGCCCCAGCACGGCCCAGGCTTGCCCACCTGCCAGCTTACTCCATAGTGAACAGGGAGAAGACAACACAAGCTTCTTTTCCAGTTTTCTGGGGAACATTTTTGGTAAGCAGATAATCAAACTGCTCAGGCATGCAGTGACTTGGATGAGTCAGGCTTTTTGTGTGTTAAACAAAGGTATTTTAGACTAATAAAAACAACTCTCAGGAATGTGTCTGTTCCAGTTAACACATCTGGCAGCTCCTTTGAGTTCTAAAGCTGTGGCTTAATTTGTTATCTGTGTATATAAATAACAGAAATGCAAGTGACATTTAATCAGGCTTGATAAGCCTGTAAGTGATTATCACGACATGTTTCTGTAAAGATCCAGCCCCAATGACATATGGGACATGCCAGGCAGCGGTGCTCCCAGCTTCTCAGCACCAAGGAGGGTTTCAAGCTCCAGTGTAAAATATTCCAGCACCTCTCCCACACCAGTGCCTGTGCAACAGCCAGACAAGTATTTTGTTTATGCAAAAGAGCCACCCCTGTATTTAAATGAAGCTGTGGGCATGGGGAAATGAGGGGAAACATTTCTTAAAGCATCGCAACTCTGACGTCATGAACACAAACAACCGAAAGTCATGCAATTGCAGAAGCTCAAGCCCATGGTAGTATGTCCAAACATGCCTGCATTTGCCATCCAGGCTTAAAAAGATCTCTGACTATCAAAGAACCGATTGAGACAACATTGTCAGACTGAGTTAGAGTGGCCACTGACACTTGGGCTGCAAACTCCAGCATCTCAGTACCTGTCCTGTACAGAAATGCCTTCTTTAACTCTTCCACATCTATTTTCTGTTCTTTCATCCACTGCCTCTTAGTTCTACCATGCAAAGACATGGCAAGGTGGAATTGTGATCCCCCTGGACCACACTCTCCTCCCAAGGGGTCCCAGCCTGCCCACCCTCCCCTTGCACAGCAGCTGCTCCAGCCCCTTGGCCATCTGAACCATGTTTCTCATTCCCTCTCCAGCCCAACATCCTTTTTCAAGGTGAAGGTCAAAGCTGAACAGACAATTCAAGATGAGGCACATCAAGATCTTGAACAATGCCAAACAGAGCTCCTTGGCATTATTCTGATACCCCCCCCCACCAAGCCCCATTGTCTTGTTCACACCCAAGCTGTCATGGCACTGGGAACAGTCAATGACAGCTCCAGCATCTCGTTCTTGGATTGTAACCACCAGTTTTCTCCATTTCTTCATTTCAATGACTAGGCCAAAAGCCCTCCCTTAATAGGGCAGTTGGGAAAATGGCCAAGCATTAGGGGTCACACTGGTTTTGATTAGCATATCTCAGTGGTTCTGAAGTCACAGATTTGTTGGCTTTAGCTAAAGACCAATCTGCAAGAGTGGAGTAGTGAACACCACACTAGCCCAAGAGCAAAAGTTAACACTTGACCAAACTTCCACTTTAAGCTAAAAACACATAAGACACAGTCACAGGGAGGTTCCTGCTTTTGGCCAGGAAGAAATATTAAAAATAAATGTTTTGCTTAACATGCATGTTTGTAGCTGGTTATAAATTCTTGAAGAACGAGAGATCAAAATGCAGAGCATTAAAGAGTCAAAGAGGATGACGTGGTTTAAAGAGTTAATTTAAATCCTGGTGGAAAGTGAGAGGTTTAAACTACTTGAAATCAATCTACCTTAAGTCGAACACAGGCACAAGCCCACAGACGCGGAACCAGTGGCAAGACCTGCAGAAGGGGCTCTGCTGGCCCTTGTGCTGGGTCAGGGCACAGCCCAGACCTAAAGTGGAACAAGCTCCTGGCACAAGTCCATATGGGATTTCTCCTGGCAAGGGACATGTAGAGGGAAGCAGATAGGGGAGGAGGAGGGAGGTCATTTAGCATCTCTACCACAGAATGACAACTCCTCAGTGCACCAACCACACTACAGAATCCCATCATGGTGGGGGTCAGAAGGGACCTCTGGAGATCATCTCCTCCAACCCCCCTGTTGTCTCAAATCCAGGTTCTTCACACAGTATGCAAAGAGGCAAAACAGAGTAGAAATATTTGTTTTATTCCATTTCTGCACAGAAAAGGGTGCGAGGAGGTAATTTACAAAGCTGTTTTGCAAGGCTCTGCTGCCTTCTGCGCATTTATCTCCTCACAGAGCCTGGTCCTTTAGAATATGTCTTTTGTTTTGATTTTTAACCTTTTCTCACCCCTGCTCCAGCAGGGTCACCCAGAGCAGGCTGCCCAGGATCACATCCAGGCAGGCTTTGAGTATCTCCAGAAGAGGAGACTCCACGGCCTCTACCATGTCTTCCTCCATATCAAAGAGCTCTGCACACTGGCAGGGCATTTTGCCTTCCAAACTCTAGTGGGTCTGTCTGAGCTGNAAAAAATGCTTGGCAGCCACACAATGGAAGGGAGGTGGGGGATTTCCCGGCTGTGATTTCCCCAGCCCTGTTAGCCAGGGTGGAGGAAAAGGAAGCCCTAGGCCTTTTCTCTTTATCCTTATGGATGTTCCATGTCTCCATCACACAGCAGATGGATTAGGCAGAACAGAATATCCACTGTTCTTGTTGTAAGCATGGATCTCCAGAGGAAGCAAGGGCTATGCCAGTCACTTGACACCTTCCTTGTAACCCCTGAGCCTGCCAGAACTTCTTCAGTTTCTGGCAAGAGACTGGAGCTGAATTAGCTTCCAAAAAGAAATTAATTTTGAGGGCTGAAATGAGGGTGGGAGATTTCCAGCGTCCAGAGCAGTCAGGCACACCACAAGGAAGAGTCAGTGTAGCTCAGCTCCTATAGTCACACGGTATCTCACATGGATGATGCCTCCAGCCCAGCCACAACTAGGACCAGGTCTTGCACTCCACACCACATAAGCAAGTTACTTGATGACACCATAGTGAGAGTAATAAATTAACATTTCAGTACTGCTTTACTCTACACAGGCTCTGGAAGTAAATCCAAAAGGAGACAAAGAGGAGTCATCAATACTGACATATTCCTGATAAATATTCCCAAATAACTCAAGGTGGGCCAGCAAGTAGACTGTAGTTCCCACCAAGAACTTGTGCATCTGCAGTCTTACACATGCTGTGATAAGCAGACAGATGCTTTTGCCTTGAAGTTGCTCCATCCTTTCTTTGGAAAGCATTCGATGTGTGGTCTCAGTCTTCTGAGTAATAGGACAAAGGCCAAGGTAAGTCATGGGAAACTGAACGAGGGTGAAGATCTGGTCTGCTCAACAGATGACTTCTACTTTCAGGTCTCCAAAGGGACCAACCCCGAGGACTGCATGCAAAAAGACCTTAGAAAGATGTTAAGAGTTGTAGAGAACCCAGGGAGCTGTTAGACACCAAGAGACCTGTTCAGGTAAGGAAGAACACGTTGGAGACTTACAAAGAGTCTGGTTGAACTGAGCATCTGGCTTGGCATGGTTTGGCCACTTGAGCCACCAACAGGGACAGACCAGCACATCCAG
Organism: Brachypteracias leptosomus; assembly: GCA_013401335.1. Taxonomy (NCBI): domain Eukaryota; kingdom Metazoa; phylum Chordata; class Aves; order Coraciiformes; family Brachypteraciidae; genus Brachypteracias; species Brachypteracias leptosomus. The sequence continues at coordinate 71,362 of VYZX01003466.1, forward strand.
GAAAACATCCACAAGACCAGTAAGCCCAGTCCAGATTCTGACTAGGTAACACAGCATTATTGCTAGCTGGGCCTTGATTTTAGCCCAAAACAGATGAGTCACTAACACAACTACTAGAAGACCTTCACCAAGGAGCTTTGACCTGATGGTAGCAGTCAGCGCTGGTTGGGGACTGTTCCAAAAAGCAGCAGCTACCTGTGAGCAGTTCAAAACATGTTTACATCTTATTTATTAAAAACTATTTCCACAAAGAGGTAAAGCTTTAGCCTAAAAAGTGAGCATTGAGGCACTCAAAGCAGAGCTTTGAAAGCAGCTGCTCAGTGTAGGAGTGAGTTGGGCTCCCCCGCCCCAGGCGGGCATCCCAACAGGAAGGTTGTGGTGGGCAGAGAAAATAAGTTGGTTTCACGTGTACAACCCGGCCAGCTCTGGTTCCTAGCCACTCTGCTGCTGGCTGCGGGGCTCAGAAAGTTGGGTTGTGCACACAGAGCCCCTCAACATCACCATGCCGTTGTCAGCAGGATGGAGGGCAGGGATCAGGACAGGGACAGACCATCCCACCACACGGCTCAAAGGAGCAGAGCTCCACTATGGAAAGATGAAAAGGGAACAGAGAGACCTTGGGCCTCTGACACAGCCCCCTCCTACAAACTCACACCAGTTCCATGCACTTCTTACCACCACCTCTTCCTGAACTATTTATCGAAATGCAATTTTTCTCTCCTGAATGAAATATTACAGAAGACCAATAGCTTTGAGGACCTTAAGACCTTGTCTCTTTTCCTCCAAAAGAAACAGGAGCCTTCGTGGTCAAATTTAAAGACAGAGCTGGGCAGAACCAGGCAAGGAAGCAGGGTCCACACTAGACAAGCTGTACTTTCAGCATCAGCTTCCAAAGGGCTGGTTTCCAGCCGGTACCTTTAAGAAAAGCCTGTGGAAGGAAAGCAGCCACCCCTTCGGTGGGCAAGGGGAAGGAGTAACTGCAGCTTTTCACCAACATTGTGAACAGGCCAGAAAGGTTTCCAAAACACTTCTGTAGCTGATTAGTCAGCTCTGCATGACCAAGCATGGTGCACACAGACACCACTTCCCACACATCTGGATCTTCAGCTTGGATACAGACTCTCAAGTAGTACAAAGAGGAAATAAAACTTTGCCTTTAATCCAGTGCTGAGCTTTTTTCTATCAGCCTCTCCTTTGCTTTTTTTCCCCTTTGCTGTCTGTGCTGCTCTGCTGCTTGGATCTCTACCCCATGCATCTCATGGTGCAAGGCTCCATGCTATGTTCAGCAAGCCCAAAGCCAGACTGTATCTCCTGTTTGGCCTTAAAAATGGCTGCTCAAAGGACCTCATTGCAGCCCTTCCAGTATCTGAAGGGGGCCTACAAGAAAGCTGGGGAGGGACTTTTCACAAGGATTTGTAGCGACAGGACAAGGGGTAATGGCTGCCAACTAGAAGAGGGGAGACTTAGATTACATCTAAGGAAGAAGTTCCTAACTGTGAGGTTGGTGAGACGCTGGCACAGGTTGCCCAGAGAGGCTGTAGATGCCCCCAAACTGGAAGTGTTCGAGACCAGGCTGGATGGGGCTTTGAGCAACGTGGTCTAGTGGAAGGTGTCCCTGCCCAAGGCCAGGGAGTTGGAACTAGATGATCTTTGAGGTCCTTTCTGACTCAAACCATTCTATGATTTTATGGGGTTTTTTAATCTTTGGGCAATGTGCAAACATACTGGGACTGCAGAATCTCCTGCAGCCAAATGCCAGAGCAGTGGTGCAACCTGCCAAAGACAGAGCTGTCCCCATACGGCCGTCCCCTTTAGATTGTGCAGTCGCTAAGTCAATGGGATGTAACACGATCAGCTGAAATGAACTGATCCCTGTTAACACAGCATTTGTCTGTGGGCTTAAGACCACTCCATCCCCCCCACCGTGCTGGGTGCTGAGAGAGCATTAACACACCGACAACATGAGTATAACTTCATGTTGCTCCATGTGACACATTTCCCAGAACACTGCTGTGATCTAAACCACAGTCACACCAATCCCAAAGCCAGGAACACCCTTTACAAAGCCAGAAACACCCTTTCCAGTGCTTCACTTCTGTGGCTTCACTAACATAAACAAGCAGGCTGAGGGGAAGGCTGAGAACTTGGGATTACACAGGCTCCAGCAGTGTTTATAGGAACCGCCTCCATAATTTGGGAGAGGATCTGGCACTACAGAAAGCAGGCAGATCCTCAGAGCAGGTTTCTCTTCTGCTGCAATTACACCTAATTAACTAACCTTTAAAAGACCCTTAAGAGACAGACCTCACTATAGGAAGAAGCAATGAACAGTTGTGAGCAAGCAGGGTGAGAGCTGTGTGATTTATTTCGCAAGCAGTGGCACTTCTCCAGGGCTGCTGCAAGCATGTAGCTCTCTGAGCCTTTTCAGAAGCTCCAGAACATCAGCAGGCAGACAGGTTCTGGCCAAGCCTCTGTTTAAAGGTGCACCATATGCAACACTCTGTGAAGACACTTTCTACATCTAATCTCACACAGACATCAGTTGGCATGTCCTTGCTGTCACTTCAGTCCCAGAGTAGGGCCAAGAATCAAGACAACTTTTGGAGAAGGAGACAAAGCAAAATATTCAGCCTGTTATTTTTCATCTCCTCCTGCTACAGAAGAAATAAATCACACCTACTATTAAAGGCAAAAGAAGAATAAACCTCCTGTGTTTCTCCATCAGCCTGCAAGTATTCAGAGAACTGGAGAGGGATCGTCCACAAACAAAGGGAGAGAAGTGCCAGAAACTCAACTGTTTCCTTGAAGCACACTGAGCAAATTCCCCAACAGACAGGAACAAGCTCCCCTCCTTTCCTACCTGCCCCAAAAGACAACATCCTCATCATTTAACACATCCACCCACTAACAAATCCTTTCTCCAGTATATCCAAGCTGCTCAGCATGCCACCAGCTTTCAAGGCCTGTCACCTAGGCGGGGCAGGTTCTACACTCCTCTTGCACCCAGCTGACTTTGACCCTGAACGGTGATGCTCATCAGCCTCTCCAGGGTCAGCGGCTCTTTCTGCAAGCACAGGAAATACCAGATGAGAGAGATGTGAATGCATAATGAACAGGAAAGAATCTCCTCCCCAGAAAACTATTATTTTTCCTTTTTGAAAGCAGAAGGAAGAAGTATCCAAGTCAACTGTTAGCCAAGAACGAGCCCGGAGGCACAAGTCTCCTGCATTTCCCTCCCAAAGCTGTAGAGACCACATGCATCAGTAGTGTGCAAAGGTAAAGACTTTCCTTCCAATGCTCAAAATTCAACAGGAAGAAGAAAAACCAGCCAGAATATGTTTCAAAGAGCTGGCCGCCAAAAAAGCCTAAGGACCCAGAAACTTCCTGCCCACCCTCACAAACCCCCCCCCCCCCCAAAACAAATCAGTGCTTCCAGCCACATAGCATGGAGCTGAACAGCAAGACATCTTCGCCAACCCAGGTTACCCATATTCAGCAGTTTTGGGGTTTTCACCTGTTGGTAGAAATTCCCCTGCCCTTTTCTATGTAACAGGCATGAGTACTGGACCTTTTTGGACCAACGCTACCAGCTCCAAGGCCCATCTGCAGGCAGACACCACACTCACCATGGCTTCAGGAGCCTTGCTTTGTCCTACTTTTAAGTATGTTCTCAAACCTCAAGTAAGAGATTATTTCCAAATTGTCTACCAATTGTTGCCACTGAAGCATAAAAACGTATTTAAAGAACCAACTTCAAGGATGGTTTGAAAACATTAACAGGAACATAAGTTACACTGAAAGGGTTTTTTTCCGAATTTAATCGCATTTGTCTCAAGTGTTCCAGATTTCCTGTCGCTACCTAAATGCACAAAGGCTTCAGTGGTGATGCTTTACTACATACTCATTTGTTTAATGAAACTCAGAGCTTTCTTCCTCCACCCTCCAAAAACATGGAAGGCTTTGTTTCTAGCTTTTCTTCCTCTAATGACACAGGAAACCTGTTCTCACCCTTTCAAACGCATAGCTCAGAGGCAGAAGACAGTATCAAAAATAAAATAAAGAAAGAAAGGTGTAGAGCTGGGTTACTTCTTACATAAACCACAGGCATTAATGTAGGCTGGAGCTACCCTTGGGGCAGAGCCAAAAGATCTGAACAGACAGAGTGACTCAATTAAACATGCCAGGGGGTCACACACTGAGGACAAGGCATTTGAAGATGCTGAAGACTGCAGTGCCTGGTCTAAGGTCCCCCGTCACAAACCCAGGTATTGGTAGTGGGGCTGCTTGTTTACAGAACTACCCAGGTTTATAAATCCAGGACTGTAGCTTTTGCTGCTGTTTCCTCCCAACCAGGTTAGAAAGCAGCTCTAAAAAAATTCCAGAATAAATCCTCTCACTAGCTCAGGACTTGCTTTCACCAACTCACCCTCTCCAAAATACAATTTACACGCTGTAATCTCTACAACAAGACCATAAGAACCAGAAACAGGAGGAAGCGCTCACTGCCAACGCCAGGAACGTAGGGGTCAGAAAGTTGCAGCTCCCAACCTACAAACCCTGGGAATTTGGTAAGCACGAGCTCAGGCTCCAGAGATTAAATGCAAGACATGAGCCTGTCCCCAGAAATGAGTGTGAAAGAACAGAGTTGCCTTCCCCAGCCAGGTCGAGCCTACTACACTGTCAAACCGAGTTTACCATAGCACAAACAAGCGTGACTTGGAGACCAGCAAAGCATAAAGACTCATTTCTTTTCTAGATCCGCCTCAAATGATCTCCCTCCTTTTGGCAGCCCTTCATGAAGTCTTCAGAAAAGGCTGTTTGTGCAAAGGAGAGTACACAAAGCAGACATGATAGGCATGGGGGTGGAGGAAGCCCAGAATGGTTTCTAGGCTCAGATATAGATTTTCAGAAGGAGGGAGAAAAGGCTGAGATGCCACATATAGCTTGTGAAACCCAGGGCTTCAGCAGGGGGTTGTAAGCACTGGGTGTACATACCTTACCACAACAACAAAAAAAATCCATGACAATGTTAATACTTCTCCAGTGGCCACCACATGCCCAACTATTAGAAATAGTGTGGCCAGCAGGACTAGGGCAGGGATTGTCTGCCTGGACTCAGCATTGAGGAGGCCACCCCTCAAATCCTGGGTTCAGTTTTGGGCCCCTCACTCCAAGAAGGACATGGAGGGGCTGGAGCATGTCCAGAGAAGGGCAATGAAGTTGGGGAAGGGTTTAGAGCACAAGTCTGGTGAGGAGTATCTGAGGGACCTGGGGGTGTTGAGCCTGGTGAAAAGGAGGCTTAGGGGAGACCTTCTGGTTCTCGACAACTCCCTGAAAAGAGGCTGGAGCCAGGTGGGGTCAGTCTATTCTCCCAAGGAATAAGCAACAGGACAAGAGGAAACAGACTCAAGTTATGCCAGGGGAGGTTTAGGCAAAATTAGGAAAAATTCTTCACTGAGAGGGTTGTCAAGGGCTGGCCCAGGCTGCTCAAGGGCAGTGGTAGAGTCTCCATCCCTGGATGGGTTTCAAAGCCATTGAGATGTGGTGCTGAGGGAGCTGGTTTAGTGGTGACCTGACAGTGCTGAGTTAACAGTTGGACTCAATGATCTTAAAGGTCTCTTCCAACCAAAACGATTCTATGATTCTATTGCACCATAACCAGCTATCTCATCATCCCTGGCCGCCATTAGCTCCACCAAGCAGAGGAGCAGAAAGAGGTCTGGATTTTGCTCCACATGCTCCACTACAGCTCTGTAGGTCTCTGCCAGGCCGGCAACAAAGTCCCATGCCCTTTGCAGGGGACCTGCCTCTGGGCTTTCAGTCCTACCTCTCCCACCAGCATCCCTCCTTCACGCATTACACCTCTGTAGTCCACAATCTGCCCCCAACAATGCCACCAAGGGATGGATGCTCCACAGAGCCCAAAGAAGTGCAACACAAAGTCAAAGAGTGAGTTCCTTGTTTCACATCAAGGTCTCCAGCACCCTCCTACCACACACTAAGGTCTCCAGCATCCCCCTTGGACCTTTCATGGTATGTAGCCTTCCACAAGCTTTGCTTCTGCTCTTTGTATCCTTCAACTATGCTCCTGCCAGCACAGAAGTCCCAGAGCTCCAAGCAACCAGGAGAGGATTAGCTACTTGCTGCACCTATTTAGCAGGCATAGGAAAAAAATTCCACAAGGATATCCAAATTTTATTGTTTTCCCTGGCTGTAATCTCCTTATGCACACACAGTGAGCATGGCAAAGAATTGCCACTCCCCAAGAAAAAAATCAGGAATGCGGCCTTGCAAGAGGGAAGCAACCACCACCCTTTAATCCCTCCATGGTCAAAGGCAGAGGCAAAAGCCACAAGGTCCTGATCTGCTTTCAATCCAAGGTGGAACCAAACATTATTTTCCCAGTGGAAGAGTTTCACCCTCATCACAGCTATACTTTGCCCAGGCAGGAGAAGGACCCCTCAAGTAGCCCCTTGTTTCATGCCTTGGAACACCTGCCTTATGAGGAAAGGCTGAAAGACCTGGAGCTTTTTGGTCTAGAGGGAAGAAGACTGAGAGAGGATCTAATTAATGTGTATAAATATATGAGAGCTGGGTGTCAAAAAGAAAGGGACAATCTCTTCTCACTTGTGTCCTCTGACAGGACAAGGGGCAATGGATGCAAGCTAGAGCACAGGAAGTTCCACCTCAACATGGGGAAGAACTTCTTTACTGTAAGGGTTACAGATCACTGGAACAGGCTCCCCAGAGAGGTTGTGGAGTCTCCTTCTCTGGAGACTTTCAAGACCTGTCTGGATGCGTTCCTGTGTGACCTGCCCTAGATTCTATGGTCCTGCTCTGGCAGGGGGTTGGACTTGATGACCTCCAGAGGTCCCTTCCAACCCCTAACATTCTGTGATTCTATGATTTGTTCAAGATGACTGAGCAGCCACGTGGATCCTGGTCCAGCACTGTGGATCCTGGTCCACTGCAGCAAACACTCCCTATTTGTTTCCCGCCCTTGACAGCTTCTGGTCCCTAAAACCTGTTGGTTTGGGCTCCTTTTACCTCTGGCACATTTTGCTTGAGCCCAGTTTCCTATTGGACTCCGGCCTCATTTTCCACAGGACTGTCAGCAGTCAGCTCCGCTACGTCTTGCCAGATGACGCAGTTCCCAGTACCAGGTCCTCTCCCTTCAGTTTTACTCCTTCTCAGGGCAGAGGAGTGAGCAGGATCAGCTGGGCAGTCTGCAGGCTGAAAACCCCTTCCAGAAGAAGCAGTGACTCCAACACAACATAATGCTATTGGTTTGTTGCCAAGGGATGTTGTAGCAGAGAGAACAGTAGCTCTTTTTTGTGAGGAACTACAATGCATTATTAAAAAGACGAATAATCAGAAGACTACCAGGCTGCTCACAACAGAACCCAACAGAGGGACATTCATCCTGCAGACAAAGCCCGGCCAACAGCTGTCACCAACCCTCGGAACATGGTCAGCAGTGCTGCTCTTCCCTACACCAGCATAGGACATCCCCAGAGCTGCCACAGTCCCCTTCCAGGACCCTGGTGGTCTCCACAGCGCTGGGGAGACACCAGAGCCAGGACCCGCACTGGCGACCCCAGAATCGTTGTCATTTAAGCAAGCACTCAAATTGGCATCAAATACCACGGCCACTGATGGCTTGTTTCAGCTTCATTAGTCACCTCAAATAAGGTAATGCTGAGCAAGTAAGCTCAGCAGTTTGGTATCGCTGGTACTCCTTTGATTGAAGTGGGTTTTGCTGTTACAATGGAAGGAGCTGGCCAGGGAGAAGCAATGCTCAGAGCACCAGACAGCCTGGACCTCTTCTCCCCAGCATCCTTCACACGTCCCTCTGCTTTAAGAACAGCTTTCTCCCTAGAGAGGTGAAAGACCCTGCCCAAAACTAGGACTAAAGCAGACACCAAGCCCAGGATGCTCACAGCCATAAGAAAGCCTCAAGCCAGCAGCAGAGGAACCTCGTCCCAGACCTACAGCTCACCAGAGCTCTCATTTCCTCATCTCCATTGAGAAAAACCCCAGTGCAGCCCAAAACCCAGAACAGCAGTGTGTTGCAGAGGTACCTACACCACTGACATTGATTTGAGTTCACTTAAATTCACTGGGGAAGAGTAGGCTGAAAGCGGGGCAAATGCCATCCACTTGAGCTTGGTGATACAGCAGTTTGGGAGGAAAGTGTCCCCAAGGCTGCCCTTGGTCATGTTTCTTCCTCTTCTCTCCTCCTCACAAACATCAGACCATTCACAATTTACTCTCTGTCCTATACTAACTCCAAAGGACACTGAAGAAGATGAAATCTCATCACAAACCAAAGTTTAGGAGGAAGATAATTTCTGTCCAACTCTGTGCAATGCCAGAACCCCAGGATGACATCTCCACTGCCCTGTAACATCTTCTGGGCTATTCCTTGGACTTCTGTGTTTTGGGTCCACAAAATAAAGTTCATGTCCAGCACCACTCATGTGAACCCTGACCTCCCACTATGTGCGCAGAAGACAAGCTCCCTTTGAGCCTGCAGCTATTCCAGTATCTTCCTGAACAAACAAAATTATTAAGAAACAGTGATTTGTTTTTATGCCTTATGAAACTCATGATGCCTCTCTGGGATGCATTCAGACGACTGTGGCTAGCTGGTCGAAGGAGGTTCTCTTCCCCTTCTATTCTGCCCTAGAGAGGCCACCTCTGGAGTACTATGTCCAGTGTTGGGCTCCCCAGCTCAAGAGAGACAAGGAGCTACTGGAGAGAGTCCAGCAGAGGCTATGAGGAAGCTAAGGCGTCTGGAGCATGTCCATGCTGAGGAAAGGCTGAGAGCCCTGGGGCTGTTGAGCTGGAGAAGAGAAGGCAGAGAGGGGATCTGATCAATGCTCATCAAAAGCTAAAGGGTGGGGGGCAAGAGGATGGGGTCAGGCTCTTTTCAGTAGTGCCCAGCGACAGGACAAGGGGCAACGGGCACAAACTGGAACCCAGGAGGTTCCACCTGAACACACATTTTTCATGGCTGTTTGAATTTATGCAATGGCCCCTCACTCCAAGAAGGACATTGAGGGGCTGGAGCATGTCCAGAGAAGGGCAACAAAGCTGGGGAAGGGTCTAGAGCATAAGTCTTGTGAGGATCAGCTGAGGGACCTGGGAGTGTTGAGCCTGGAGAAAAGGAGGCTCAGGGGAGACCTCCTCACTCTCAACAACTCCCTGAAAGGAGGTTGGAGCCAGGTGGGGTCAGTCTCTTCTCCCAAAGAACAAGCAACAGGACAAGAAGAAATGGCCTCAAGTTGTGCCAAGGGAGGTTTAGGTTGGACATGAGGAACAATTTTTTTCCCCACAAGGGTTGTCAAAGCCTGGCCCAGGCTGCCCAGGGCAGTGGTGGAGTCCCCATCCCTGGAGGGGTTTCAAAGCCATTGAGATGTGGTGCTGAGGGAGCTGGTTTAGTGGTGACCTGACAGTGCTGGGTTAACAGTTGGACTCAATGACCTTAAAGGTCTCTTCCAACCAGAACAATTCTATGACTTTAAGTAAATGAGTCGAGGGAAAGGCTGGCATTACTCACTTCAGGCTCATGTGGAGGAACCAGTCCTGTGCCCTACACCAGAAACCCAAACAGGATTTTGGAAGGATGGAGCCAAGCAGGAGAAAGAGGGAAAAGCAAGCTATGGTCCACCCCACTGCCTGCTCTCATGGGAACCATACCAGCAGCTTTCTAGAGCTGGGAATCCAGTGGTCCCAGGGCAGAGAGGAAGGTGAGAGTGGCCCAGCTGAAGCTGATCACCTTGCCCAACCACAGCCATAGGCTGCAACTAATAATAAGTAATTTGTTTTGCAAAAATAAAAACAAAAATAAACCAAGCTGCTGGGTTCAAAGTGGATCTTATCTGACAATAAGCAGCAAATGAAAGTCAAAACAAGAATAAATTTGAGAGAAATGATGTAGGCAATTGTTGTAACAACTACCAATTGCCAGCTGTATTGAGTTTCATAATGATGGGAGCAACTCTTGACATGCTTTGAGAGCACTCAGTTATAAGCAGTACCAGGTCGAAATGACTCTGCAAGGGCCAAATCCCCTCGTCGTGGTGTAGTGTTGTCTTCCAGTCAGTTAACTAGGATGACCCTAATCCAATTTTTATTAGTCACAGACTTAGAAAAATGTCCTGCTCCTGAGGAAGGAGAAAGCCTCTCATGAATCCACCTCTGTCTTATAGCTGTTCCATGCTGTGTGGCAACACTGAGCAAAACTTTGAAGAATTATTGCATAAAAAACCACAATCCCAGAAAAAGGCCTTTCCAAGCATTTTTAACAAATAATTTAGGAAACCAACACTAAAACCCTTTTGACAGGGTCCTTTTCCCCTGCTAGGGCTCTCAACCCAGCCTTCGGCAGCACTCGCTCACAACTGGGGATTACTGGGTACCACATCCACACCTCTCATCCCTGAAAATCCCACATCTGCCTCCTTGCCCACAGCATTTGCCAACTCTACAAAGGTTTGTCTTTCTACTACAAGTCTTTCTACTGAAGCTTTTTCTTTCATCCGGAAAGGTGGGGGAGAACATTTCTTTATTTGCAGAATCCCAAATTCCAGAGGAACATGTCTAACTTTTACCAAAGGCTGTAATTAAAATAAATCAACATGCCGCTCAGCAATAGTCATATTCTCAGTTTGAGGAAGAAAGGAACAATAAAAAGGTTTCTTAAATAAACTGGTAGCTGGGATGAAATTACCATTGCCGCCCTCTCCCAGCCAACGCTGACAAACCAGGTCTTCCATTATTCATGGCCCTGCTGGGCTTGATCCAGCCTGGATAAGCCACCAATCTGATTAGGGCCACAAATATGAGAGATATCCTCCAAAAGATCTGTTTGTGGTATGATAGGCTCCTAACCCCGCCCAGCCTCTCTGCCAAGGGACGCTTTTAAGAAGCTTAAAGCCAAAACTTAGCAGGAGGAGCAAAAACCCGGGAGCACAGAGATCATCTCTTTAGTGGAGTCTTTGGGACATTTACAAATGAATAAACCTCTTTGCAAATTCCATTTGCTGCTAACCAGCGACCACCTCACACAAAATACATTCCATGAAGTATGTTGGCTTGGAAGCTGGGCCTGTGGTCAAAGCAAGCCAAATATTTCAGATTTGCTCCTCTTCCAAATCACACATGAGAGTCCACAGCCAGGCTCAAAGCTGCAGTAGACCCACAGCATCCCCCTTGGTGACATCCCAGCTCCACTCTCAACAGCAGACACCAAAGTCCAGCAGTAATTAACCACTCTAAGGGGTATGGTGGCAGTAGCAACACAGCTGGAGACAATTTAAGCATCACTCACATGTATGTGGCCTGCAAGTCCATACAAGGTAATTTTAGAAATCTCTTTCCAAGCAAAGCCAGCATTTCCTCGGCTCAAAGGGTGTAAGAGCCCTCAAAAAAATTGAAATAAAAAATAACTGAGATTTCCTCATGACAGTGATCCAAGCTATTAGATTTCACAGGGAAGTGGGAGAAGACCAAGGGGAATAGGGAGGGCGTCCAAGATCAGCTGCAATGTCAGCAACTCCAGAAGACTACGCTGGAGGTAGGAAGCATTTGATCCAGAGTCTGCATGCAATTCCCAAGGGATCCATCAGAGGTGAGCATGGACTTACCAGGGGTGAGCCGCTAAAAATCTGTGGTTTGATACTATGCAGACTTCATTCCAGAAAGTAATTGCCAAAAATAAATGCTTTTTTTTTTTTTAACCAGAATGTGAACCCCAAGATTTTATGTAGTCTGTGGCTGGAGCAATACTTGCTACCCCCAAAACACAGTTTCTTCTGCAGCATCCAGCTCAGGCTGGATACCTTGTTATGAGAAGCCAAAAAGGTGGTGGGGAGGTCAAAAAAGCACAACACATCTAATAAAATGCTTCAGAAACCATCATATAAAGGAAAGTTAAAGCTGAATATCCAGAGCTCTGCTGAGGATTAGCTGATGTGGTGGCAGAAAGCGGCTGGTAGTCAGGGACAGATACTTAAAGGCCATAAATGTCAAAGAAAGTGAAATAAAGCACGTTGAAATGAAGCTTGATCATTGGGAGAAAAGGAAAAAAAAAAAAGGCTGAAGATCTGTCAGAGCACAGAATCACTGTACATTTGAAAATAGGCTAGACAAACTCTGCGGTTTCTCATAATCATAGAATAATTTAGGCTAGAAAAGACCTTTAAGATTGTCAAGTCCAACCATTCCACCAACACTGCCAGGTCACCACTAAACCATGTCCCTCAGCACCACATCTACCCGGCTTTGAAACCCCTCCAGGGATGGGGACTCCACCACTGCCCTGGGCAGCCTGGGCCAGCCCTTGACAACCCTTGTGGGGAAGAAATTGTTCCTCATGTCCAACCTAAACCTCCCCTGGCACAACTTGAGGCCATTCCCTCTTGTCCTGTCACTGGTTCCTTAGGAGAATCAAGCAGAGGCAGTGAGACCATGTGGTGCAAGAGGCTTTTCCACCTCCAACTGTCTTCTAGATCAAAGCAGAAAAGGAAGAACCCCAAGACACCAGCTGGATGGCTGCTCCTCATGCCTTACAAACACCCAATTCTCCTTGGCCCTGATGCAATCCTGCAATCTAGCTAGTAACAAATCTAGTCACCACACAGGACAGATGCAGCGCAACTGTACAACAGGCAGGACAAATTCTGGATTCGCTGGTTTAAAGATATTTTGCAATGGCTTTAGAGCCTGTCTAACCTACAGAACCACAGACACAACCCTTCTTGCTTTACAAGGAGACGTAAGAGTTATGTGAAGTGTGGCTCTATCTTCTGCCTTGCTGTCTAAACCAGCCTTACTCCAGTCCAGTACCAGCCAGTGAGAGCATCAGGCCCTAGTGAAGTGCAGTGACAAAGGAAAGGAGATTATGAAAATACAACACCATTATAAACCACCTCACAAGCTGCTCTGCAGTGCAGAGGTTTTGCATGAGAACTTGAGCTGTCCTCGAGACCTTTCCCCTCCCTGCATCTTGTTTACAAGCCCATGGAGCACGTAACAGGTCCTGACAAGCTTTTCAAGGGCCACAACAGCCCACATTTGACTAACAACCACCCATTACAGACTGCTAAAGGACCGTCACACAGCTCTATCTCGTCTGCTCAAAGGCCACCCCTATCTAGGGGTGTCATCCCCAGCTGCTGGGACCTCAGCAGCATCCTCATCATACACCTTTTCATAGGTACCTTCAATCCCAACCCACTTTTATCATCTCAGAGAAGAAACAACTGTCTTTAGCTTTCTGTGCCTTGATCTCCTCTAGTTCATTCTGCCAACTCCACAACCACAAAGATCTTTAAGGCAGCCTTTTGATAATCCAAGGTACTTAAGCTAAAAACCAAACCAACCCCTTGCCCCCCTCACAGTTTTTCTATCCATGGTTTTCAACATGCAGAGAAAAAAGTCATAGTAATTCACAATCATGTCTTTTTTTATTTAACAAATGCCAGTTGGACTCCTTCCTTTGACATTTAGCTAATAATCGTTTCAGCCAAATAATCTGACAGCACTGAGCTCAGTAGCCCATAAATGCCTCTGGTGTTTTACTAAACGCTAAAGACAACACTTGCTGCTCTCCAGCTCCCCAGCACACATGGCCACACACACACACACACACACACACACACACGCTTTCCTTAACCCTTCCACTCCCTCAAACCATCAGTTGCCTTCGATGACTCGAATTTAGTCCTTTGTTCCACCATCATCCCATGCATACCTTCCACACATCCACCCATACAGGCAGAAGCCAGGAGGAAGGAGGGGGAGAAGCAGCAGAGGTAGGAACCTCCCCCTCTTACTAGGTGAGGGGGATAGCAAGAGGAGTGGAATTTGCTCCTCCTTAACTCCCTACCGATTGCAATTGCAACTCGATTGCCACCCAATACCTTCATAAGCCATCACACCCTGGCACCTCCCTTGAAAGCTTCCCAGCTACAGTTGTAGAACAACCTTTGTTTACCTCTTGAGGTGTCCTTTTAGTCCTCTTAACACCATTTTACACCCCTGGTAATGCTCCTATTCTTTAACTTCCACCTGAGCTGAAATTCCATTTGTCAAAAGACCCCCAAGTGACAACTGCTTGAAACAAAATAGGTCAAGAAACATTCCCAGAACTCCTCTTTGTCACTCTGCACATCTGCTGGGAGCTTGCAGACCCCACCACGGACCCCTTCCCCTTCACACTCAGTGCATCCTCTTGCTTTCCTAAGCTGTAGGCTGGTAGCAGTGCAGGTAGAGGCATCACAAATGGTACTTTCCCTCTTCTGGCACATCTCCACTAAAGGTACCAGGCTGTGCTTCCCAGGGTGCCTATTACCTGTTGTCTCAGCCGCTGCCACAACAACTTCACCAGGGTGTTCGGCACTCGCTGTACTGAGAGACAGTTGTTCTGCATGCCAAGAGCAGCCATATGAGTCTCTTGCTGAAGATAAACACATCTAAAAAGCACCGTGTATTTCAGCGTGGACAGCATCGCTGGGAGCTGCACTCAGTGGGAAGGAACAAGCGGCTTTAGAGGGACAGCCAAGGCAAGAAGCCTGCAGACAAAGCCCTTCTAAGCTGGGTCCACATGAACAGACAGCTTTCAGTGGCACAAAACAACCCTGGACATCCTGCTTCGAGTTTAGGAGAGACCTTAACAGTTCACAACCACCCCTTGGGCCAAGATCTCAAAGTGCTTTGCAGCCTTATTGTTGCAGCTTTGAAGCTCTGGCACAATTCCTACATCAGGATCAAGGGGGAAGGTGCTGCATGGGGCCGAAGCAGCAGGCCTGGGCTGAGCCCCACATGCTGCTGGCACTATCAACTGCCAGACCTGCCTGCCACAGCCCCTGCCATGCACACACCGGCTGCCTGCCTTCCCCACCTTCTTGGGCTGCTCCGCAGCAAAACCATGGGAAGAGGCAGTGAGGTCCCCAGTAACCCCCTAACCCTCCCCGAAGCAATGGCCACCATGCGGCTCACATGCAGATGTGGACAGACCATCTGCTTCTGCTTTCTCCACTGGCAACAGTGATGTGGGGGGATGCACAGCGACACAGAGCGCCTGGACCACGATGGGAAGAGGCAAGTCAGAGGCTTATGCTGAGCAAAGCTCTCACGCCCAGCAGATGCAGAAGCGCGTGGCTGAGATGATCCTGTAACTCCCCGCCGGTGCCATGACGCTACCTGGTTAATCATGCAACAAGACCGTAAGCGATGCCACCTGCACACACAGCATCCCTCACTAGCAGCGATCTGACAAAGAAGTTATAGATCTCCACCTTATAGTGGTATTTTCGAAGAGAAATGCCTCTATTCTATCTTTAAGAGAGGTTTTTGCCGTAAGGGCAGAGACAAAAAAAACTTCCTCCGCCAAAACACTCCTTCACACATGGTGATTTGCTTTGTCATGCCACTTTAGTACATGCATAGCAGCTACAGCTAGAGAATTAAAGTGGATTGCCTGGGTGAGCACGTAGAAACTTCCTAACAATACCTGTACGCCTTCAAAAAATAAACCTTTTTTCCTTGTAGCAATGCCAGCACAGGCCAAGGGACAAAATGTCAACAAATTCATTTCCACCCCCTGGTATGCTGCTGGAGCTCTCTCCATTTTGGGTCATACCAGGCAGCTTCAAACTACATCACATCTGATCTGCTACAAGGAAACACAAGTTCACCACAGTACAAATCAGCAGAAAGGAGAAAAAAGCACATTTAGGATTGTCCAACCCATGCTAAACAGGGTGCTTCATACTTCACACAGTGCATCAAGGCCACACAGGGACCCCCGGCAGGAAGGGTGACAAGGAATAGCTTCAGATCCTGGGTCCATTACACATGGGAGCTGCTCAGACAAACCTAAATGTGTTCTCGATAGAGAACAAAGAGAGGAGATGCAGACAGCACTGCCAAGATGCTGTTCCCAGCGGATCAGGATGTGGAAAAGGTGAGCTGCAGTTTCACCAGGCTCCCTTCATACCTTCTGCATCCTTTTCAGCCCATACATGTCCTTCACCTGGGACAACTCAGCAACGCAGATGCTGCCCTTGCTGGGACAAAACTCTTCCGAGGGCTGCCGCCGTCGACAACGGCCGCCTTTACTCATCACCCCTTGGGCAGACAGGCGACCACCAAAGGGCCAGCACGGAGGCTCCTCACGGCAGAGAGCCATCACCTCGCATCTAGTACCCCGGCTCTTTCCCTGTGCAGCACCCAGGGCAGGTGGGGAGGGGAGGCCCCAATCTAACAGGACCCCGCAGGCCTCACAAGGCCCCAGGGCCGGGGTGGGCCCTGGCCCAGGCCCGGCGCAGGCCCCAGAGGATGCCCGGGGGAAGCTGCCGGACTCACCTGCTCGGCCCCATAGGCCGTGGCGAAGTGGAGGAACTCCTCCACACGCACGAAGCCATCACCGTCGCGGTCTAGGGCGTCGAAGACCGGGCGGAGGCGCGGCTCCTCCTCCTCCGACCGGACTGGGGGCTCTACGGGAACCCCGAGGGCCGGGCAGCCCGTCTGCTCTGGCGGGGACCACGGCAGCGGACCCAGGAAGGGTTCACTGGCCTCAGGTATCCAGAGGCCCGGCTCCAGCTCCGGCCCCAGCTCTGGCTCCAGTTCGAGCTCCAGCTCCGGCCCGTCCAGCCGCGGACCCCGGGGGAGCGGGGTCTCGGGCACGGCCGCCGGCGGACGCGGCTCCATTTTCACCGGCGGCGCT
>VYZX01003466.1:88242-180635 GCA_013401335.1 Brachypteracias leptosomus
CCCGGCTCGTGCGCGGCGCGGGGCGGAGCAGGGCCGGCGGGGAGGGGCCAGGCAGCGCGCGAGCACGTGTGGCCCGCGCACCCTGCCCGGAGGGGACACGCCGCGCACGGGAGCGCGCTCCCCTCCGGCGGGGACAGCGTGCGCCGGGGCGAGGGCAGGGTCCGGGCTGGCCGAGCGGACAGAATTACAGCCCCTGGGTGTAGTTAGCAGCAAACCTAGTGAGCAACAGCATCCCCGGCCGCAGTACCCCTGCCCAGGGCCCTTCATCGCCGCAGTGCCCAGGTGATGGATGTGTGTGACCTCTGAGAACAAGCCTGAAATGTGTCAAGCATGATGTGTCCCCTAACAGGACCCTGGGACACGATGTGTCCTCCTGAGAGGAACCTGGGGCATGATGTGTCCTCCTGACATGAACCTGGGGCACTGTGTGTCCCCCCTGAGATGACCCTGGGGCATGGCATGTTCCCCAGCACAGCTTTCCCAAAGCCGGGGAGCCCCAGCACACATGGCCCCAAAAGCTGGAGTTCAGCAGCATTTCAGGACAGGAGGGAAGGAAAAAAATCCGTCTGGTCAGAGCAGTGCTGGGAGGGACTAAAACCTCCACTCCAAATCCTTCTCTCATCGCGGCCATCCCCAACGCTCACCAGGGTGGGAGGGGGGTCATGTCAGTCCCATAACAGCAGAGTGTCACCTCTCCAGGGTGACACCTGCCTCAACCATCCTCTACAAAACCCTGTGTCCTAGGGATGATCTTTGCCACAGCAGTCTCTTCCCTGTTTGAATCGAGTTCACTTGGATAGCCCTGTCTTCTCTGGGTGCTGGCCTCAGACTCCAGCTCTGATAGCCTTCTTAGGATGGTGTGACTGGCTGGGTAGATGAGGGGAAGAGCAGGGTGTTGTGTCTACCTCAACTTCAGCAAGGCTTTGGAAACTGTGTCCAATAGCATACTCATACGGAAGCTCACAAAATGTAGGTCAGATAAGTGGACAGTGAGGTGGGTTGAGAACTGGTTGAACAACAGAGCTCAGAGGGTTGTGATCTGCAGTGCAGAGTCTAGTTGGAGGCCTGTAGCTCATGGTGTTCCCAGGGGCCAGTACTGGGTCCAGTCTTGTTCAACATATACATCAATGATCTGGAAGTAGACACAGAGTGGACTCTCAGACAGTTTGCTGATGGCACAAAACTGGAAGGAGAGGCTGACACACCAGAGCTGCACTGCCACTCAGTGAGACCTGGACAGGATTGAGAGTTGGGCCAAGAGGAACTACATGAAGTTCAACAAGGGCAAGTGCAGGGTACTGCACCTGGGGAAGAATAACCTCCCACACCAATTCTGGTGAGGGTTTGGCCTGCTGGAATGTAGCTCTGCAGAGAAGAACCTGAGAGTGCTGGGGGACAAGTTGCCCATGAGCCAGCATTGCGCCCTCATGGGCAAGAGGCAAATGGTCGCCGGGGGTGCATTAAGAATGTGGGCAGCAGGTGGAGGTCCCTGTTATCTGGGAAGAGGGATATTGCAGCCAGATAGACCCAGGCAATAGACAGTGCCCAGTGCCCAGACCCCAGCACAAGCACCACATCCCCATCCCCTCTGAAGATCTCAGCCTTTCTCATGGTGTTTCTCAGCAGTTCCCCATCACCTCTACTTATAGAGCCATCTCCCTAGAGCCCAGCTGGGGGTGAGGAAGTGGCAGGTCCCCAAGTATGACTGGCCTGGAGCACTGGGACACAATAGCCACCAAGGCCTGGGGCCATACAGGGCCCTGCTAGTGGAAACGGTGGTTTTCTTTCCTCCCTCAGGCCCAGTTCAGAGCACCAGCACCACACAGGACAGCACTGCTGGCTTTGCTCGTGCAGCAGCAAGTGACACTTTCACCAGAGACATGACAGCCTTCTAAAGCTCCTGCTGCAGCTGGCTCACAAGAGGACAAGGAGCACAAGCAAATCTCTCTGAGCTCCCAGCAGTTGCAGGCTGCAGGATTAACCCCTGGCACAGGCAAAGTGTTGCAGCTCAGGGTGAAAGTTCTTTATTTGTGGCCTGGAGGAAGGAGCAAAACCTGGCAAATCTACAATCGAGTAGGAAAACAAGCTTCACAGAATTTAGGACAAGCTTCAAAACCACCATCAGGAGCAGCAGGCTGCAGCAAGCATGTGTCCCACAAGGCACTGGGGACACATTTGGCTCCAGCCACCAGCACAGCCCCCGCAGCTCATCAGCCCCACACCCCACTCACCAAGGACCCCATTTCAGCTCACCCTTGATCTACCCTCAAGCTGTAGTGTCTGGATGAAGAAAGGAGACAGCAGGAGATCGGCGTGACAGATGGACAGACAACCGGACATCGCAGGCTCCCAACGGATACAGGTCCACAGCCGTACAGAGCCAGCTCTGGTGGGATGTGACTTCACCCCATCTCTGCTCCTGGGAGAGGGACATCCCAGCTGCATCTCAGGGGATCACTGCCCACGAGGTGACAGGGACATTTCCCCCTGCCAGGGACCAGCCCAATCCTGCTGCCAAGCCAGAGCTGCCTGCAGCACAAAGGCCAATCTCAATCCCAGATGGGCTGAAATACTCCCTCCTTCCAAGAAGGGGCTGCTGCTTGGGGGGGGTTGAGCAGCTCTGAGGCTGAGATGGGGAAAGAGGGGGAAGAGGATGGATATTCATGGGTGGCACTGCTTGGGACAGAGGAAAGGCCAGGAGAGTAAATCAGGAGACAAACGGATGGTGAATATCACAGCCTGCACCCCTCGCGGTGTCCTGTGCCCTCGGCCACAGAATGGCACAGAATTGTGGTGGGCTTGCTCCCCCCCCCCCAGCACTCCCAGTGTTCCCTCCCCTTGGCAGGTGCAGGATCAACGGTGTCACCACCACATCACTGATCAGAAGCGGCAGCTATCATCTCTGACTCTGGGAGATGTCACCCTGGGATGTCTCAGAGCAGCAATATCCAGCCACGTTGCCATCCATCGGTCAATCTCAGGCTGTCCATCATGGATTTGCAGTTGCTCCTGCAGCCCAGAAATCTACAATAATAGAGCATGGAGGTGAGCATGCAGCCCTGCCCCGGCCTGTCCAGCTCATGGAGCCTGTTGGGCAACCCAAACAGGAGAGGGGAAGAAAGGAGACGCCTCTCCCATAAAGAGCCAGGCCCCAGCTCCCTTCCCACCTCCGCAGCCATCCATGGCCAATGTGAGCCCTGCGTGCAATGAAACCGCAATGCAAGGTGTGCTGCAGTGACCTGTGCAAGGATAAAGGGGGGAGCAAGAACAGAAGAATTTGTGCCCAATCCTGCTGGTGGGGCACAGAAAACAGGCATCACGTCGCTTCAGGGGACACTCAGAGGTGGCTGAAGAAGCATCCTCCAGCAGGAACGACAAGACACCATGTCAACTGCCACAGGCCCAGAGGAAAAACCCAGCAAGTTCTCCAGCCCTTCCCAAGTCATCCCTAGGACCATTTGCAAGGACTCAGAGATATTTCCCGTGTTGCTCTGCACCTGCTCTGACAACAGGAACCCTGCTCTACCTTCCCCTTCCATGAGCCCAGCCATGGGCCCTCATGGCCAAAAAGACCAATGGTCTCCTAGGGTGCATTAAGAAGAATGTAGGCAACAGGTCAAGGGAGGTTCTCCTCCCCCTCTACTCTGCCCTAGGGAGGCCACCTCTGGAGTATTGTGTCCAGTTGGGCTCCCCAGTTCTAGAGAGACGAGCTACTGGAGAGAGTCCAGTGGAGGCTATGAGGATGTTGAGGGGACTGGAGCATCTCTGTGCTACGGAAAGGCTGAGAGCCCTGGGGCTGCTGAGCTGGAGAAAAGAAGGCTGAGAGGGGATCTGATCAACGCTGATCGAGCTAAAGGGTAGGGGGCAAGAGGATTGGGCCAGACTCTTGTTATTGGTGCCCAGTGACAGGACAAGGGGCAATGGGCACCAACTGGAACCCAGGAGGTTCCACCTGAACAGGAGGAAAAAAAAAACCCAAACTTTGCTGTGAGGGTGGCAGAGCCTGTCCCAGGCTTCCCAGAGAGGTTGTGGAGTCTCCTTCTCTGGAGAGATTCCAAACTCGCCTGGATGCGATCCTGGGCATTCTGTTCTGGGTGACCTGCTGGGGCAGAGGGGGTTGGACAAGATGATCTCAAGAGGTTCCTTCCAAACCCCACCATGATGGGATTGTGTGAAAAGCAGGTTTGAGAACAAGTGCTGTCAACTGAGACCTGGCTACCCTCACCTAAAGACCCTGACACCCAGTGTCTGCATCCTCTTCACCAACACAGTCTGTGCCACGCAGGAGAGGCAGAGCCTGACATTGGCACAAGATGACCAAGGCATCTGAAGAAGGTAACACTGTACCCTCTGCTCTGGCAGCCATGCCCCTATCACACAGGGCAAGAGGGTTTCTGATGCAAGCCCTGCTCTAATTCCACAGAGGGGGAAATGCACATCACCTAGAGTTTAGCAGAGGATGAAGCAATACCCAGCAAGGCAGGGAAGTTGTTGGCAGAGGTCAGCCAGCTCCCACCATCCGCAACCAGAGTGGTGCCTGTCACATAGGAGGAGAGGGGGCTTGCCAGGAACAGTGTGCTGTGGGCAATCTCTGTCTTGTTCCCTGCACGCTGGAGGGGGATCGTCTTGAACAGGCTTCCTTCTTCGGCAAATTTCCCACCTAAAAGTGGTAGAAGAAAGTCAGCTGAAACCATAGGACCACCTGCCCATCAGGCACTACAGCAGAGCCTGCATGGAATCCTGGAACTGTTTTGGTTAGAAGAGACCTTCAAGATCATCAAATCCAACTATTAACACAGCAGTGCCAGGCCACCACTAAACAATGTCCCTCAGCACCACATTTCCACAGCTTTGAAACCCCTCCAGGGATGAGGAATCCACCACTGCCTGGGGCAGCCTGGGCCAGGCTTTGACAACCCTTGCGGGGAAGAAATTGTTCCTCATGTCCGACCTAAACCTCGCCTGGCACAACATGAGGCTGTTCCCTCTCGCCTTATCATTTGTTCCTTGGGAGAAGAGACCGACCCCACCTGGCTCCAACCTCCTTTCAGGGAGTTGTTGAGAGCCAGAAGGTCTCCCCTGAGCCTCCTTTTCTCCAGGCTCAACAATGCCAGGCCCCTCAGCTGCTCCTCACAAGACTTGTGCTCTAGACCCTTCCCCAGCTTCATTGCCCTTCTTTGGGCACACATGCACAGGACCTGCTGAGACCTCCCATGGAATCTAGATGAGACCCTGGCACCACCCTGGGGACAGCACATGGACAAAAGTCTGAGAATGGTTAAACAAGGTGGGACTTAAGCCCAGCAGTGGCATTTGTGCTGAAGCAATGCATTCAGGACAGGCCCTCAGATGCTTTCCCAGGCTCCAGGGCTGAACCAGCACTCTTGCTGATGGACCACAAGATCTAAATCATCCGGCAAGGCTGAGCTTAGGGGATCATGTCACATCAAAGAGCAGAAAAAGCTGCCACTCACCAGAAAAAAAAAAAATCAGTGCTCTGTGAGGTACCAAAGATGTGGGAAGGGCTGCTCCCCAAAGAGCCATGTCAGTTGAGTCACAGGACAGCCGTGCCCGGAAGCAACGGCCTCGGCCACATCACACGCCCCATGAGCTGCCTGGCACTGGTGGTCCCAGTCCCCTCCCAGACAGACACCAGCAAGCCACTGGCGAGGCAGAGACAGGAGCCCCAGGCTGCCTTACCCAGCCGCCGGTAGCCCTCGGTGCCTGTAATGGGGCCCGGTGCCAAGCTGTTCACACGGATATTGTTGGGTCCCCACTCCACAGCAAGGTGACGGGTCATGGCATCTAAGAAGGGAGTATAACAGGAATGAGGAATGGAGAGCAGAGGCACTCAAGTAACTTTTGGGGTGTGTAAAAAGCCACAGAGGACTCTGGCCAAGAGCAAATGGCCCTAGAAGAGCCCTGGGGGAGAGGGAAGCCTCATCCCAAACCCAGGCACATAGTAACCACAGTGATTTATATTCACCTCTCCAAAGGACATCTTTCCATCCCAATATTTGGGAAGACATGGCTTTCTTACTGGCCCCACACAGCTCACAGAGCCCCAGCAAGGAGCGTTTAGGTACCTATGGCAGCCTTAGCAGCACCAGCATGCACCTGGAGGGCCTGCCCTCGGTAGCTCAGGGTTGCTGTGATGTTAACGATGACCCCACCATGATCCTGAGGAAGGAAAAGAGATGTGGTGTTTGGGAAAGAGCAGCACAAGGGGTCACACAGGTAGTGGCGGGACAAGAGAGTTGAGCTAGAAGGGATGGACACTTGGGGGCACTCATGGGCTGGGGCAGCCAGCAGGGCCATTCCAGAGAGGTGGGACGTGCAGGAGACAAGCAAAGGTCAGGGGAAAGCAAGAGGAACTGGAAAAGGAGCAGCAGATCACAGCTTCTTGTTCCCTGGCAGGTGGCATAGCATGAAAAGGTGCCACAACAGTCATACAATCATGGAATCATTCTGGTTAGAAGAGACCTTTAAGACCATCAGGTCTACCTGTTAACCCAGCACTGTCAGGTCACCACTAAACCATGTCCCTCAGCAGCACATCTCTATGGCTTTGAAAACCCTCCAGGGATGGGGACTCCACTACTGCCCTGGGCAGCCTGGGCCAGCCCTTGGCAACCATTGCCAGGAAGAAATTGTTCCTCACATCCAATCTAAACCTCCCCTGGCACAACTTGAGGCCATTTCTTCTTGTCCCATCGCTTGTTCTTTGGGAGAAGAGACTGACCCCATCTGGCTCCAACCTCCTTTCAGGGAGTTGTTGAGAGCAAGAAGGTCTCCCCTGAGCCTTCTTTTCTCCAGGCTCAACAACTCCAGGTCCTTCAGCAGCTCCTTACAAGACTTGTGCTCTAGATCCTTCCCCAGCTTCTTTGCCCTTCTCTGGACACGCTCCAGCCCCTCCATGTCCTTCTTGAAGTGAGAGGCCCAAAACTGAACCCAGGATTCGAGAGGCAGCCTCCCCAGTGCCAAGTCCAGGGAGACAATCCCTGCCCTAGTCCTGCTGGGCACAGAGCCCCACTCAAAAAGCCCCAGGGCTAGGGACAGGCAAGATTCTCAGCTTCTGCACAGGGGCTGCCACCCTTGAGAGGTAAGGGTCTGGATCTGCACAGGGTGAGTGTCAGAGGCCCAGCAGCACAACCCTGAGTATGTGGGTACTGTGCTCCTTCCTGCCCTTCACACTTCCCTGAATTTCTCAGGGGAAAAGCATGGTTGGTTTGACACTAGACCACTGCCGACCAGGAGCTTTTCCAGAGAGTCCTCTGGTTTCACTTACCCGGAAATATTTCTCAAAGAGGACTTTGGAAGTGTTGAAGGTGCCCATGGTGTCGATATCTATCACTGTCTTGAAGGCATTGAAGGACAAGGCACTGGCTGGGCACAGAAAGTTTCCTGCAGCATCTGAAGAGGAAGCATCCAGAGGCACAGTCAGGACTAGGCCAGGAGAGATCAGGCAGGTTCAGAGCACTTCTGCCAGAACAACAGTGAATGATACTGTCTGGGTAGACCGGAGAGCACAAGGAAACAGCCCTGACAAGGGGATAAACAGCTTGTGGCTCTGGGTGCCCAGAAGCAGGGCCAGCCTGAGGGCAGGAGGGTGCTGCTGTAGTGGAAGCATGGATGATCCCCACTCAGACAAGTGCGGATGGCAATGAACCACAAACAAGTCTCTCTCTTATGCTAGACCAGCATAAACCAGACACAAGGCAAAGGCAACCCTCATGCTGGAAAATGCCGTTCCTAACAGGGAGCCTGTGCTCTACTTCCCCCTGCCCACTCCAGCAGCTCACTGTTAATGAGGATGTCAATCCGCTTGAACTCCTTCAGCGCCTCATCCACCGCGGCCACAATGGTTTGGGGCTGCCTGACATCTATGGACAGTGGCAGGCACTGCTGGCCTGTGGCTGCCACCAGCTTTTTCGAGGCCTGCAGAGAAAGAGAGACTTGAGATTCTTTCTGGGACTGTCTCCATCAAGAAGGGTTAGACCCAGACCTTGTAAGAGGTGAGCAAGAAGCCTGGCAGAAGCCATGTCCCTGCCATCACACAGCAAACACTGTGGGCAGGTCAGAGACCTGCCTGAACACGGCCAGCTCCAGCCCAGCAGCACCCTGCAGCTAAAGCCTTGGAGAAGCCAAAGAATGCTCCTGCACCTTGTGTCCCAACCAAACCCCAGGCTAGCCCTGAGGCCACAACTCCCTAAGGCCAGTTATCTCCATAGCCTGTCATCGACATAGCGCATCCTGAGCAACACATCTGCAGGCAAGTCCAAAGGTTGGACTCCAATGAGGTGTTTTTGGCATGAGCCCAGAAAAAATTAACCTTTAGATCCAAAAAACGTCAGTAGGCAAAAGGGTAAGTGCAGGCCAGTGGTTGCCACAGTCTCTGCCCACAGCTCTGCAGCTCAGCTTCTGCAACAAACCACACCCCAGGCAGCTGTTAATAATGCAACCACCCCAACAAATTAAGCACATGGGGGACGCAAACTCAGCAGCAACTCTGCACAACACCCAGCAACGCTCCACACTCTTGCTCCCTGGGCCCTTCTAGGAGAAGCTTTGAGCCCTAAATGGCACATACATCAAGAGCCTGGGCGAGCAGCCTCTGTGTACCCAGAACCAGCCCCTACAGACTAAAAAGTTCCTGAGCTTTGCAGCTTGTTTTCTGGCACAGGAGCATGAGGGAATGCAAAATGACTGCACTAACCACCTCTGGGAGGCAGCTGGGTCATGCCAGCTCACTCTCAAACATGAGTTTTGATCTTTATTATATTTCAGTGAAGTCTGCACACACCTACTACAGAGCTCTCTCACTGCCACTTTCAGCACAAGCCACAGCAAGGAACGGGAACTATGACCAGCCAGACTCTGAGGTCAGACGTGTGGGGCGGGTGTTTGCCCTGCCCAGCCCAGTCGTCCGTTGGAGAGCTAGTCTCATACAGCTTCTCCAGGCACTGCTTTCCAGACCTGCATCCTCCTCTCTGTCTCCAAACACAAGATAACTGAGGTTTTGGGGCTCACTGTACCCACCTCAACCCATAGAACCCTTGGATCTGTGGGTTGTAGGGTCTTGTTCTACTCAAAGCTAAAATTTCAGCTTGACCTTAGGCTCTGCCACTTCCCTGCTCACAAACCCTCAACACAGTTTGTTTCTTTTGGTCTCATCAACATGTTATGTGGAACAGACACCCACAAAGCTAGTGGGGCAAGGAAGCAAGTTTCATAATGAACTGAGCTCTGCTGTGAGGTGTGGCAGGTGCAGCCCACACTAAACCCCCACCCATCCTGCCCACGACCATTGCCTGCTGGTGCTGAAGCGTTTAGAAGACAAGGCACCACTGGGAAGCCATCTCTCCTGTTGCACTACTCCCAGTCCACCCAGAGGAGAGGGTAGAAGAACTCCAGGCTTTTGCAGCTCCCCCTCCTGCCTGTCTGTCCCGGTGGAGCCCACAGACTCACTTCTGACACTCGCTGTAGGTTTCGGCTTGCAATGACAGTCTGGCAGCCATGCCTGCAAAGAAGGAGATGGTGAGGACCACACAGCACTGGCTTCTCACAGCCTTCTCACGCCTCTTGGTATTACCAGGAGTTCAGCTGGTAGGAGATGGCAAGAACAGCTGTTGCTCCAGGCTTACAGGACTCAAAACAGGGAGAGTCACAAAGCACTGGAGACCGATCTCAGCACGGAGGCATGGCCAGCCCTTGCCTCCTAGTCTGCCACAAGCCACCAGAGCCTGCAGTGGGCAGAGCTGCCCACATCTCCTGCCCGCAGCTCTCATGAGTGTTCTGTCACCCCTGGCTTCGCACCCCACCTCTTCCAGGCCCTGTTACCGTGGGGGGGAAGAAGAGTGGGGGAAGGAGTAGAGGGAGGGAAAGATGGGGTAAGAGGAAGCTTTTTATGCCGCCGGTCCCACTGGTGCCCAGGAGGCCGGGCAAACTCTTCCCGGGCACTGCTGCCACCCCGCTGGGCTCCCGCACCTCATGAAGATCTCGGCGATGCGGAAACCAATACCCGAACCGCCGCCGGTGATGAACGCGACCTGGCCCCTGAGGGAAACGAAGCGACAGTCAGAGCCCAGCGCCGGGCACAGCCACCGGGCCGAGGCGGCCCCGCTGGGCGCGCAGGCCGTGGAGGCCTCGTCCCGCAGTGCCCCGAGCCCGACACCGCGGCAACCCGGAGGCCCCCTCGCCCCGGCACTCACGCCAGGATGTCGGGGCTGAGGAGGTGGCGGTACTCCCGGAGGCAGTCGTCGCTATCCACGTCCGGCGGCGGCGGCGACTGGGCGGCTGCTGAGGCCTCCGCCATGGCAGCAGCTGCGCGCGGAGCACGCCGGGACAGCGCGCGGAAGACGCTGGGGGACGGAGTTTCCTTCCACGGCTCTGCGCATGCGTGGGCGTCAGCTCGCGCCGCCTGGCAACGGCGCGCAGGGGTCCGGCGTCCCACAGCGCCCCCCAGTGTCCCCAGTGGCGCACTGGTGCGACGGGGGCATCCCAGCGGTGGCCCGGGTCCCTCGGAGCCCTCCGCTCTCTTCCGGTGACCTGCAGAGCCTCCCGCTGATCCCAGGGACCCCTCGACGCCTCCCAGAGCTTCCCAGTACCGCCCCAGTGTCCCCCAGGGACATCCCAGTACCTCTCGCAACTTCGCGGTACCACCCCAGTGCCCTCCAAGGACATCCCAATATCTCCCAGAGCTTCCCAGCACCATCTCAGTGCTCCTGGGGACATACCAGGGCATCTCAGGGACACCCCAGTGTTTCCTGAGCTTCCCAGTACCACCCCGGTGTCCCTCCGGGACAGCCCACTATCTTTCAGAGCTTCCCACTACTGCCCCAGTGCCCCACAGGGACATCCCAGTGACCCCCAGAGCTTCACAATACCACTCCAGTGCCTCCCAGGGACAACCCGGTTCCTGTCAGAGATTCCCACTACTGCCCCAGTGCCCCCTGAGGACAACACTGTTTCTTCCAGAGCTTCCCAGTCCTACTGCAGTGTCCCCCATAAACATCCCAGTGCTTCCCAGTACTGCTTCAATGCCCTCCAAGGACATCTTAGCACTTCACAGTGACCTCCTAGTGCTTCTCAGTACCATCCTAGTGCCCCCAGGAACATCTCAGTGCCCCCCAGAGCTCCCCAGCACTTGCTGGTGGTACCGAGGGAGGAGAGCAGAGCTGCAGCTGGAGGTACTGGGATTTATTGTGGGACAGGGGTCCCTCCATGGCCGAGGGTCGGTTCCAGCTGCGCCACCCTATGGCCCGTAGGTGTAGTCCTGGTCCCCGCTCTCCCAGACCACCAGCTCGTCCCTTTGGAACCAGAAGCCAATCTCCCGCTGGGCCGTCTCCACCGAGTCGCTGGCGTGGACCACGTTCCTGCACAGGAATGGGGACAGGGTCATGGAGTCCTGGGGAGTTCCGCAGGCCCGTGGGGTCCCGGCGGGTCGCACCCCACACCCCTACCTGCTGACGTGCATGCTGAAGTCCCCCCGGATGGTGCCTGCTGCTGCCATTGCTGAGTTGGTGTCCCCCACCATGGTCCGGGTGGACCTGACCACATTGTAGCCCTCCCACACCTGCAGGACAGGGGACATCTGAACCCCTTGGATCCCTTTGGGACACCCGAGCCTCCCATCCCGGCCTCTCACCATGGCCACCAGTGGCCCTGAGGTCATGTAGGCAAGGAGCGCAGGGTAGAAGGGCTTCTGCCGCAGCTGCTGGTAGTGTTTGTCCAGGAGACCCTGGTCTGCCTGATGTCAGTGTGGGGTGACAGTGGTGACACCTGGCTGGTGCCCCCTGCTGACACCCCCTTCCCAGCACCCACCTGAGCCGGCTGCAGGGCATGGGGACCAGGGTGCCCTGGGGGTACAGGCGGCAGCTTGGTGGGGTTGGGTACCTGGAGCAGCTTCATGGCCACCAGCTTGAAGCCACGCCGCTCAAAGCGCTGGATGACGTTCCCCACCAGCCGCCGCTGCACTGCATCTGGCTTCACCAGCACCAGCGTCTTCTCCTGCAGCTCTGGGGGGGCTGTGCAGGGACCGAGGGGCCAGTGTCAGCATCAGGTATGGGACATGGGTCACCACCACACATGGGACATGGACACAATATGTAGCAGCAGGACCCCATGCTGCTTCTGGGGCACCATGAGTTGCTGCTCAGTCCCAGTGGGCAGCAGCTGCCATGGGGTGACCTTGTCCCCATCTCTATCCCCAGCCCAGGGCCGTGTCGCCCTGTGCCTCACAGGCTGGCAGGGCCCCAGTAGAGATCCAAGAGATGTGCTGTAAAGCCCTGACGGGTGGTGGGGATACGTCCACAGCTGGGAAACACCCTTTAATTCAGTGTGGGATGAGCTGGCTCTGGTTTCAGCTGAGCACGTCATGTCCCGGTGCTGTGGGTGCCACCCTGTGTGCCATAGCTGCCCAGCCTCAGGTGCCTCCCCCTGCCCTGGCACGAAGCGGGTCCCTGGTCACAGCTCTCAACTGGTGGAGAGCGAAATGGAGTGCTATGAGGTGGTAGGTCTGGCATCTCTGTCACCCGTGGCACAGCAAGATCTGGCATTGCTGTCACCTGTGGCACCGTGGGATGGCAGAATCTGTCATTGTCACCATGCTCACCCCACTGCTGGCCCTGCTGGAGCCACACTGGCAGGAGGGGATGTAAGTCTCCCAAGGGACATGCATCCGTCACTGGAGGGACAGAGGGGACAGGAAGGAGAGGAAAGGACAGGGAGAGAGGACGTCGAGCCCAGGCTTCAGGGTCTTGTCCTGGGTTGTCTCTGATGCCAGCCAGGGCAGAATAGGATCAGTGACCCCATGAGTTCACCTGCTTCTCTGGGTGTTGGTGGACATAGCCTAGCTTTGCCAGGCTCCCCCCAAGAGAGCACAAAGGTCCTCCCATTGCAGCCCTGGGGACACCAGACCCCTTGGAACCTTCAGTCTGGTGCCTGAGGAAAGCCATCAGCTCTGGTCTCTGCCCTATCCTGGCACACAGAGTGGGTGGCAGGAGACCTTGGCACCAACTCACACCAGAAAAAAGTGAAGGACTCCATGAGCTGGACACCCTGCCTGGGTGACTGCACCCAGGGTGGAGTGACAGAACGCTGTGGGACCATGGGCACCGGGAGGGGACGGGGCAGGATGGAGATGGGAGCCACGAGGAACAGGACAGGTTGGGGACAGGACCAGGATGCGGACTTGGTCCCCAGGGGTAGGACAGGGATAGGGAATGGGTCCTCTGGGGCAGGACAGGGATGTGGACAGGGTCCCCGGAGGCAGAATAGGGAAGGGGACAGGGTCCCCAGGGGCAGGACAGGGATGGAGAAGGGGTCCCCGGGGGCAGGATAGGGAAGGAGCCGAGGGCAGGACACGTATGGGGACAGGGTCCCCAGGGGCAGGACAGGGATGGAGACAGGGTCCCGGGGCAGGAGAGGGCCGGGGGCAGGACGGGGCCGTGTCTCACCGGAGCCGTAGCAGCGGGGCTCGGGGAGGCAGCTCAGGCCCGGCTGCCCCCGCAGCAGGCTCCTGGCCAGGCAGCGCCCCAGGGAGCCCATGGCGGGGCCGGTGGGTCGGAGCTGGCCGCGGCGGGGCTCGGCCGCCCCGCAGAGGCTTTAAGGGCCCGGCCGAGCCCGGGGACGGATCAGGTTTCTGTCCCTCCCCTTAAAGCAGCCGCCGGGACACGCCTGCACGGAGCATCCCGGTACGGTGCATGCCCCTGCCCTGCTCACCCGCAGCACTACCCGGGCCAGAGCCCCTCTATGCTGAAGCATCACTGAAGGCTGTGGGAAGCAGGGAGGGGAACAAGCCCTAGGCACACAGACGGGACAGAGGTACCAGGGCCCCTTCCTCGCCCCTAGCCTGTGCCCAGCGATGGGGAGTTCACAAAGCAGCGACGGGCAGAGCCCTGTGCAAGGGAGAACGGGATGCTCCTCATCACAACATTGCTCCATCTCAGATTCGGGTCGAATTACATCCGGGGGGGGTGGGGGGAGGTGGGGGCTCTGCCTGCTCCCGAGGGGCAGGTAGGTGTGGGGGTGTTCTCAGGGTTCCCCAGAGTCTGGTTTGTACACACAGCCCCAGCCCAGACCCCACGCTGGGAAATCACCCTTTACCGAGCTTCCCACGTATCTCAAACGCTCGAGACAGCTCCTGGGAGAGCAGCTTGACACAAATATCACTGTTTGCAAGTTCCTGGAGAATTCTGATCACTTTAAGCCTGTTTTCTAAACCTGCTATAATTTAAACAAGTTGAGGAACATCCTTGATGCACACAAAATGATTACTGGGCTGCAAGGGCTGGGGTCCCGGTGAGGCTGGACTCAAGTCTGTCCCCAGCATGGCTTTGGGTCCTTGATCCCCATTCTCCTGTTTCCTTCCTGGCTCCCAAGGTGTAGGGAGCACTCACACGCTGGGAGGGGGCCCAGCTCCTGCCTGGGGGAGGGGACATGAGGGATCACAGGCTGAAAAAACATCCCACATGGACAAGGAGAAACAGCTTTTAGTACAAGGGGTGGCAGTTGCAGCCTGGGCTTTGGCCACCTTCCAGCTGCTGCCCTTGACCAAAGGAATAACTTTACTTTCATCTTCTGTCAACCAAACGTTTTGCAAGAAACTGAAGCAGCACCAGCCCAGAGAGCCACGTGGGGAAGGGAGCAGGTGAAGTCCCCATAACCCATCTCTGAAGGAGGCCACAGCCAGGGGTGTTTGGTGGAAGATATGGTCATCTTAAAAGGCTTTTTCCAAATTAAACAATTCCATGATTTAACCACTGTCCCTTCATTGGGTCTTGGAGCAGGGCAGAACTGCTGTGAGTGATCAGGGTGGCACTCCAGGTTCTGGGGACAGGTTTAGACCTTTCATATATCTATTTACCACGAAGAAAAACAAGAACTCAAAGTTTCAAAGGTGGATGTTTACACTGAGTTACTCCAAGAGCTGGCTGCTCTGAACCACAGGCCCCTAGTGCAGGTTCTGCCAAGAAGGACCTGGGAGCCCTGGTAGACAAGTTGCCCATGAGCCAGAAATGAGTCCTTGCAGCCAAGGTCAATAGTGTCCTGGGGTACATGAAGAGTGTGAACAGCACGTCTAAGGAGGTTCTCCTCCCCCTCTACTCTGCCCTGGTGAGGATACCTCTGGAGTATTGCATCCAGTGCTGGGCTCCCCAGGTCGAGCGATGAGGAACTACTGGAGAGAGTCCAGCAGAGGCTACAGAGATGCTGAGGGGACTGGAGCACCTCTGTAACCAGGAAAGGCTGAGAGCCCTGGGGCTGTTTAGCTGGAGAAGAGATGACTGAGAGGGGATCTGATCAATGCTGATCAAGAGCTAAAGGGCAAGGGGCAAGAGGATGGGGCCAGACTCTTGTCAGTGGTGCCCAGTGACAGGACAAGAGGCAACAGGCACAAACTGGAACCCAGGAGGTCTCACTTGTACAGGAAGAGAAACTTATTTGCTGTGAGGGTGCCAGAGCCTGGCCCAGGCTGCCCAGAGAGGTTGTGGAGTCTCCATCTCTGGAGAAATTCCAAATCCGCCTGTATGTGATCCTGGGCACCCTGCTCTGGGTGACCCTGCTGGGGCAACAGGGTTGGACAAGGTCTCCAGAAGTCCCTTCTAATCCCTACCATCCTGGGATTGTGTGTGATTCTGTTCCAGCTGGCAGGCAGCTCAGCTGCTTTTCCTCTCAGGGGATATTTGAGCTCTGTAGGCTGGTGGCAGATCATCACCCACCTCCACACCTGACTTCACCCACCCGTGACCTCTGCAGACAGCGGTTTACAGCCATTGTTGCAAGGACTGTACCTGGTGAGGCAAGTTCTGGACAGGAAGAACTCCAGTTCACGTGCAACTTTCAACTCACGCTGCTCATTGCAGGTTATGAAGCCCAAACATCAAACTGGTACCAGTTCAGAGAGATTGTCTGTACACAGGTTATCCAAACAGCAGATGTTATCTCCACACTGCAAACATGGACAGCACAGGAGTTTTTTCACAAAACTAACTAAAGGAACTGTGGAGCAAGTGCTCCTACACCCCAACTCACCCTTGACCCCGCCCCAGCTGTCAACATGCAGTCACCTCACTCCAGTCCATGCCTACAAATGTTTATGGGAGAACATCTCCTCTAGGCTGGCTGCCTTCAGTGACTGGTGCTGTTCCCACCATCCAGCTCTCACTGCTTCTGCCCTCATAACCACTCTATACTCCTGACTAGAGACGTCAGGGGAAAAAAAGTCCTTCCTAGTTGCATATGATCAGAGATTCACAAGCCGCGCAAAACCTGGTCCTGTCTAACTGTGGACTGGGATTTTAACTTATGCTCAGATGCCACTATCAGGTCATCCTGGACAGTGGCTGGCCTTCAGCTCAGGTCTCCCATGATGCAACACCATGAACATGAGATTTCTTCCTGCAGGTAGCTCTTGATCAATTCAGACAAGTCTGCAGAGGAGGGAATAAACACATCACCACAATGGTAATGGAGAACACCAGGGAGCACAGGGGGTGTAAACAGGGAGAGGAGAAAGAAGTCAGAGCTGATCTGCACCAGTTGAGTCCAGCACCTTTTCAGGAGCTGTTGGGAGGCTGGACTGGGTGATTCTGCAGGGATTCTGGGCAACGCAGGCACCTGCCACTTGTCCTGGGGAAAAGGCCACAGATCCCTGCCACATTTTCATCTAGTGCAATGGCTCGATGACAGACAGGCCTCCAGGGAGACTAAACCCAGCTACATGTTCTTTAAAACAACAAAGTAAGCACTTTATTTCCATTAAGCATGTTGTTTTAGTATCACAATGGAATGATGAGAAAACATTTAAAAAAAAAACCAAACAAACCAAAAAAAGTCTCTAATCCCCACAAATAGCAGGGAGGTTTTCAAGGCAATTTAAAAACCAAGGGAGTGACAGAAGTGCCAGAACAGTCCCAAAATCACGAGACTCCTCCTCGGAGAGCTGGGTAGGGGCAGGAAGGTGGAATGACATGAAGGTACGAATGTCTGAAGTAGTCTTTGGCGCTTCTGCCTCATGTTTGGTACGTACATGATCTCTCAAGACAACTCCACAGAAATCTCCAGACGCAACAAAGTGCTACGTTAGTAGAACACAACCCCAGCGAGAGGACTTTCTGTACAGTTGAGGTGCCCTGTGGTTGGGCGTTAAGAAACATCCTGCAGCCAGGGGCTGACTCCAGCTGGGGACCTTTGGGTTGCAAGAGGATTAAAAAAGAAAAAAGACAAAGGAAGCGTGGTGCGTGAATCTGAGAAGATGTGCCCGTGCGCAAGACACCATGTCTTGCAGTACTGACAGAACCGTGGAGGAGAGAAGGTGGTGGCCAAATGAAGCACGGATCCGTTCCCTACAGTGATCAAAACACGAGTCCAGTGCAGTAACTATAGTTTCACAGTTCCAGGGGGCAAACTGTCATTGCAGAGTCTGTAGTAACGCAGGTCATTCACCAGCCTGTGTACATTCTGGGTAAACGACGGCAGATCCTGGAAAAGATCAAACAACAGACATTGTACTGCAAACAGAATGACACCTAAAAGTGCCTTCTTGCAGTGGAGAACTGAGGGGAGCTGAGCGGGCTGAACGCCCACATGTGTTTTCATGCATGAGAACAGGGGCCCTTCATCTGGAGCCATAGAATAATCATAGAATGATTTGGGTTGGAAGGGACTTCAAAGATCACCTAGTTGCAATCCCCCTGCTATGGAGAGGGATATCTCCCACTAGACCAGGTTGCTCAAGGCCCCATCCAACCTGGCCCAGGAAAGCCAAGTTCTGCAGCCCACGCATGGGGAGGACAGTTGGCTCCAGAGCTGCCCTGACTCCAGGGCTCTGGGCTCTCTCCACAGCACCAGTTCCTTGGCCTGTGCTCAGACATGACACCGATGGTCACAACATGGCCACCTGCAGCAGCAACTGCTCACCACGTGCTGGCCAAGGCTCCCGGTTACCATGGACCTTGTAACAAGTGCTAATTTTCCTGAAGAACAATTGCCTTCTAGAGTTCAGCAATTCTTTGAAGGCTCCTTTCCCACCCTTACCCTTGGTGTCAAATCCTCATCATCTCCTACAGGAGAGGAAGCACTCAGTAGAGAAGCAGCCTTCAGCAGGTGGAAGCTACAACCTGCTGCACTATCTTGGTGTTCCTCAGGGAGGTTATAGACTCCCCCATTTGCTTCATACATATGAGGGGTTTGAAAGACTTGTGAGCCACTGCAGCTACTCTGCTATTGTCTTCACTGCAACCCTCAAACATCTGGCCAGCAGCTGGAGCAAGATTCTGGCAAGGAACTGAGTATTCCACTCTAGAAAATGTCAGTCTACTCCTACAAAAACTTCCTCCAGGAAACATATTCCCCAACTTCTACAGCATTCAGCAGTCTGAGAAACAGAACTATAGCACCGTTTTAGTTGGAAGAGACCTTGAAGATCATCAAGCCCAACCATTAACCAGCACTACCAGGTCACCACTAAACCACGTCCCTCAGCACCACATCTCCATGGTTTTGAAACCCCTCCAGGGACAGGGACTCCACCACTGCCCTGGACAGCCTTGGAACAAGAAATTGCTCCTCATGTCCAGCCTAAACCTCTCCTGGCACAACTTGAGGCTGTTCCCTCTCGCCCTATTACTTGTTCCTTGGGAGAAAAGTCCAACCCCCACCTGGCTCCAACCTCCTTTCAGGGAGTCGTGGAGAGCAAGAAGGTCTCCCCTGAGCCTCCTTTTCTCCAGGCTCAACAACCCCAGGTCCCTCAGCCGCTCCTCACAAGACTTGTGCTCTGGACCCTTCCCCAACTTCGTTGCTCTTTTCTGGATATGCTCCAGCCCTTCCATGTCCTTCTTGGAGTGAGAGGCCCAAAACTGACCCCAGGATTCAAGAGGTGGCTTCCCCAGTGCTGAGTCCAGATGGATGATCCCTGCCCTAGTCCTGCTGGCCACACTAGTGCTGACACAAGCTGAGATGAGAGTTCTGCTGCTCACAGTGAAAAAACCTTGTCCAGGTATTGCTGAGTCTGGAAGCACTTGGAACAAAAGCTATTGCCTCAAAACACTGTTCTGAGAAGTTCACGGCTGCCTGCTGGCGTGTTCTATGAGAC
Organism: Brachypteracias leptosomus; assembly: GCA_013401335.1. Lineage (NCBI taxonomy): Eukaryota > Metazoa > Chordata > Aves > Coraciiformes > Brachypteraciidae > Brachypteracias > Brachypteracias leptosomus. Next base: position 107,336 of record VYZX01003466.1, read on the forward strand.
AACCTGAGCATGCTGGGAACACTGGCACTCTGCTGCAGTGTGACCCCTTCTTACCCTGTCCATTTTGAAATTCCTTCCCAGCACGTTTTTCTGGTTTGAGTCCACACCATCACAACTGGCCAGAAACTCGGGGAGAAAGGCTGAGTAGAAGCCATCAAAGTCCACTGAGGCCATGTTGTACGTGGCAATGCCAATTTCCTCCTGCAACAAGTCGTGTGACTTGTGGACTAACACCTGAAGTAGCACATTCACAAACTGGAACAGCATGGTTGTCCGGAAGATCTTCTGCACGGAGAGAAGCACACGGTTAGGAGTTCTCCCACAGGACGGACCACAGCCACCAGCACATTACTTCAGAAGTACAAATCCATCAAGGTCAGACCAGGCATGGCTGTACCTCAACACCAGCAGCTTCTGAGCTACCAGTGGGCTCTGCAAACTCTTGTGAGCACAGAGATAATTTTCCAAGCCAAGCCAAGATCTCAATGGCTACAATAAGCTAAATTAATATCAGCTTTAAAGTTAACAGTGAATTTGGCCACATTTACCTCATGAATCTGACTCAAGTTTTAAGCATTGTCATTTACGCCAATAGCGTCAGCTCCCATTCAAACTGCTGCCAGTTTTAGCCCTGTGCAGAGCTCCCAAAAGCCAGGGGACTGGCTGGCTGTCCAGGGGCCTGCACAGGCAGCTGTTAACACCACGGGCTCTCCTTCAGTTGCGACCACAGATGAGAACCTGAAAGCTCCGCTTTCACAGGCTAAGCAGAAGGGCAAGACCCCGGATTCTAGCTTTAATCCTTCATGACAGCAGCTACAGAGGTCTCAACTAGAGGGTCTGGAGAATGGGTCCTACATGCCAGTGATGGAGACAACCAGCTGGCAGACATGTGACTGTAAATACCCTGCTGCTGACCCTGATAAGAAGACTAGAGGGGCTTGGCCACTGTCCCACTCATGATCCCAGGTTCTACTTCCACAAACTGCACTGTCATTGTGTGTGTCCTTTGCTTTCCCTCATTGTCATGGGAGGGAACACATCAAGGCCTTACTTTGCCTGAGTGGAGTTGGGATCCCTCCTGTATCCATCACAGCAGCATCAGGGAGGTGGTAACACCATCCTGACCAGCAACATATCCAGCAGGATCACAGCAACCAACTGAAGGCTGTGGCATAACAGCCTCCAAATTCTGACCTTCAGCTTGAATAATTTAAAAAAAGTCTCAGAATAGCAGCTGCCTATTACCATGCACAGAGCGTACACTGGTCAACCAGGACCCACCTTGTGGTACAGCTTCTGCTTGGTGTTCAGCGTCTCCAAGTAGAAGAGATTCTGCTTGAACAGGTGAATGTCAGGCTGCAGGAAGGACTGGCCAAAAGCCTGTGAATAAAGAATTGAAGGAACAGGACTGATCACAGAATCCCAGCATGGTAGGAGTTGGAAGGGACCTGAGGATCACCTCGTCTAACCCCCTTAGGGTCACCCAGAGCAGGCTGCCCAGGATAGTGTCCAGGTGGGTTTGGAATCTCTCCAGAGAAGGAGACTCCATAACCCCTCTGGGCAGCCTGGGCCAGGCTCTGCCACCCTCACAGCAAAGAAGTTTCTCCTCCTGTTCAGATGGAACCTCCTGGGTTCCAGTTTGTGCCTGTTGTTCCTTGTCCTATCACTGGGCACCACTGAAGAGTTTGAAACTACAATTGAAACTACAACAAATATCAGATCTGCCAGGCAGAACCTGCTGGGAACAGGTGAGCCAAGCTGGCACCAAGGAGAAACACAGATGCTGAGCACAGCTCCCTTGGCAGGTGCTTTGCTCATGGAGGATCTGGCTGTTTCGCAGGGACACTACCTAAGGCAGCATAGTGAGCATGAACAAAACCACAACACACACACACAGGTTCTGTTCTCAACCCATGTCAAAAGACCAAGGTAATGGCAGATGCATTTACCATGTTACTGCACTGAGAAGGAATTTAGAGATGGGAGCTGGGAGCCTGACCTGGGCATTACAGAAACAGGAAGGAGCCAAGGAACAAAATTTGCTGGGTCCTGCAGAACTAGTCTGGTAGATCTGCACAGATTCTGTGATAGAACAGTTTTTACACCCTGACCACCCCCAAAACACTGTGCAGAGGATGTAGCAGAAGAGGTGAGCTCTGTGCAGAGACAGGCAGCAGAGTTTTAGCAGTTGCTGCTTCAAGGCATCATGAACAGAACAGTTTATTCCCCACCACCAGCCATTTATTGTTAAATGGACAAAAATAGCCCAAATTCCGTCAAGACCGAGGCAACTCTGGATCTCTGGTGGAAACCAGGACACGAACTATTAATATCCTCAACACAAAACACTGGTTGCATGGAGAACATTTACAGAACATTAAATAAGAGTTTTGTATCAAAACATCAGGGTCCAAGTATTCCAGCCTGAAGTTAATACTGAGATTGCCACATAAATATCTTCCAAACCAAAGCACTCGGGTGGGTTTGGAAGTGTTACACTGCTGCAGGGGAAAGAGAGGTGCTTGGACAGCCCTGCACAGGGACCAGCTTGGGTTGGCCACCAAAGATGCTAAGATAAGAAACACCAAAACAGCTAACGTCAGTGCAAGGGCTCCCTCTTCACTTGTGTACCAGAAAGAACTCACTCTCCAGAAGCATTCCATGATGAGGCAGCTCTGTCAAAAGTCATCCCTCCTGAAGTCTAAGCACATGTCCCTCTGCTTACCCTCTGAGGAGCAAGCCCTGCTCTGAGGGTACAGAGCATGGTGCAAGCGTGCTTCTGTTTACAGGGACATGGGCTGGATACAAAGGGCCCCACGTCAGGTACTCAAGGCAGATTACTTCAAGTTGCACTTAAAACTGTTTTGGGGACAGTTTTAAGACCTAGGAACTGCACAGGAACTCATTTGGCCAGCTCTGACCTAAGGAACATGTGGAATATGGTTTTTATTCTTAAAAATTCAAATTCTCCAACCCGAGAAGGCTGATGTGGGCTCCATGTACATCCTGGCACCCTGCCTCTGCCTTCTCTATTCCCCAGGCCAAAGCCTGTAGGATATTACCCCACTGACCCTTCTCCACCACATCTGCTGATACAGCACATAACAAGGCCACGTAAACCAAAAGAGATCTTGGTCTCAGGTAAACTTTCCTGCGCTGACAATTTGTTCTAATGCCAACCACAAGACTTGTAACAGAAGTAAATGGGTCAGCATCAGTACTGTATTTTCAGTTCCAGATCCCAGAATCCCAGCATGGTTAAAAAAGACCCTCTTGTCCTGTCGCTGGGCACCACTGACAAGAGTCCGGCCCCATTCTCTTGCCCCCTGCCCTTTAGCTATTGATTAGATCCCCTCTCAGCCTTCTCTTCTCCAGCTAAAGAGCCCCAGGGCTCTCAGCCTTTCCTTGGCATAGAGATGCTCCAGTCCCCTCAGCATCTTCATATCTTCCACTGAATTATCTCCAGTAGTTCCTTGTCTCTCTTGAACTGGGGAGCCCAGCACTGGACGCAACACTCTAGAGGTGGCCTCACTAGGGCAGAGCAGAGGGGGAGGTGTGGAAAGGAATTAACATTCCCTCCTCACTGCTTCCTTCCCTGTGCAGTGAACCACTGTGCCTTGTGAGCAGGGCCATCCTGAAAATACTTTGCTTTTCAGTGGTTCCCAAAAGCAAGACCTCACTCAAGATGCAGCCCAGTTCCCATCCTCCATACGTTTAATGTCGTGCCACCAGCAGTGAATGCTCCACTGCAGAAAGGGTTCTGGGCAGCCGTGGAAGTCGCTGAGTTACCTGCATAATGGCACTGAACTGTGCTTGATTCTCCATCTGCTCTTCTGCTACTCCTCTCTGGACACTAGCCAGCACACTAGATTTGAAGAAGTACCGCCAATTATGGTGCAGGACTCGGAAAAGCAGCTCAAACAACTCTGCTTTGACATCAGGAGATGAGCGCTAGGAGGAGAGGAGAACAAACAACTCAAAGCAGGCTCCAGTGCTGGAATTCCACTCCTCCCCTGGATCCCACTGCCAGCAGTACCATCAGGTGGCCAGCCAGGACAGTGCTTTGTGGCCACCAGATCATCAAAGCATCTCCTCCTGAGGAAGGCACCAAACCGAGCAGCTCTTGCCAAGAACACATCACTGAGTTGTACCTCTGCTTGGAGCACGTCTGTAATTTTAGCCTCTCTTGAACAATTCCTGACAAAATCCTCCACCCACACTGCTTCCAGTTCCCATTGACTAGTCACCCAGTTGTCCCTGCACAGGGACTGACATTTACAGCTCTTGGAAAGCAAAGCGCTTCATTGCTCCCCCCACTCCCCAAGCAATGCCTTCCCTTCCCACCTCTCCCTTCCCTCACCTTGTGTGAAAGCAGCCCTACCTCAGCAATGATGGGGTAGACCTGCTCCATGCACAGAGAGATGACACTGGGTAGAAAAGGCTTGAATACTTGGCCTGGCTCTTGTACCACCACTTGCAGTATTTTCAGAAACTTCTCCACCACCCGACAGCCAGTACTGCCCTCATGGAGGATGCTCTCTGCCAACTGCTCCCTACAACAGAAACAGTCACGGCATAGGAACCTTCCCAGAGATCTAGATGCTTACCAGCCATACAGGAAAGTCGTCAGTGCCTCTAAATGTGCTCAATTAATACAGGCCAGGCGCACTAAGCCACAGAAGGGGGCCAGATTATGACTGAGGATTGACAGACCCTCCTCCCCAACAAACACTTGAGTGATAGTTGGGGCACTCTCAGATTTGGAGTAGGAGCTAATAAGCAATGGAGAGTGCAGTTCAATGTCACACACTGACATAAAGTCTGTGGGAGAGCTAAAAGTCTGCAGAAGACTCTGGGGAGACCTCATTGCAGCCTGTCAGTACATAAAGGGGCCCGTGAGAAAGATGAGGATGGACTTTTTAGCAGGGTCTGTTGTGACAGGACAAGGGGGGATGGTTTTAAACTAAAAGAGGAAGATTTAGACTAGAGAGAAGGAAGAAATGTTTTACACTGAGGGTGATGAGAGCCTGTGCCAGGCTGCCCAGAGAGGTGGTTGATGCCCCATCCCTGGAATCATTCCAGGTGATGCTGGATGGGGCTCTGAGCAACCTGCTCTAGTTGCAGATATCCCTGCTCAGTGCAGGGGGGCGGACTAGATGACTTTTAAAGGTCTCTTCCAGTCCAAACCATTCTGTGATTCTATGAAATTGCATGATGGCAGGTATGACTGATGTGCTTGGGTTGGGTCACTTCAGCCTTGGAAGCATTTTCTTCAGATTTAGTCCTGGGGCACAACTCAAAGAGGTTGGAAACAGTACACTCTTGGGGGGCAGAGACCCGTTTTGTGTGTGAAGCTTTCTAAGATAAATCATCCTGAGGGGTAAGAAAGAAGCAACCAACATGGGACGATACCTGGTGAACATGTTTAGGAAGGTCTGTATAATCTGCTCAGTGAAAGGTGCTCCCATCTGCACCCTCAGTCCTTGAAACAGAGTGAGGAAGAAGCTCAGCATCTCATCTGTCACATCTAAGATAAGAACAGGAAAGCAAAATGAATGTGTTAAATTAACATTCAAATGCATTGAGATGCTTTTTATGTGATATTTGCTCCTCCTGTACAGGGAACTCCATTTACTCTTGAAAATTTAGCAGTAGGGTTGCCATTAGAAACTGAAACCAACAAACGGTACTACGGAGCTTAGAGATTGTTCATCCATTTCTGTAAAACACCAGGGATGACAAGTACAGGCAGCACCAAGCAACTCAGAACAAACACGATGCTATCAGCAAGATCCTTAGTCTGGTCTGCCTATACAGAGTGCCTGGAGAAAGCTCTGACGATGGTCTGGGCCCATCTCCAGTTGCTTACTGCTTGTACAGGGTTAACAGGAAATACAAAACAGCTACACAGCCTGGGGTGGCTGGGAGACAGAATCCAGTTTCTTTTTGGCAGGAGCTGAAAAGGTCCTTCTGACTTCAGAAGTCATCTTCAGCATGTGGTTATGCAGTTAGCTGATCAGCACCACAGCTAATTCTTCATCAGTCCCGACACGCTTTATTAAATAGCCACAGTAAGCTGAAGCTGCTCAGCTCCAACTTCAATACAGCCTTTTATAGCCAATAAACAGCAACTGCATGAAGCTGCTGGTCAGTTCTGAAGACAGTAGTTCACTGGAGCCACAGCATCAACTTGTGGTCTTGGATCTTCTCTGCATTTAAACATCATTTTGCATCCCCCATGCCTGCTTCACTGAGAAAATCCCACCTAGCTCCTAAAGTCTTCCTGGAATGCCTTGCTCTTCATAAGGGCATTCAGGCTGTAAAATATAAGTTGTTGGCCAGAAGACTGCCAAGCAACAGTCCTGGTTACATCTCAGGAGCCTTTCCTTTACATGGGGAAAAGAAAGACCCGCATCATTTGACCTAATCTGATGAGGTCTACTCCTCTGTCTTCAAGCTTCTGGAGAGAATGTAAATGGCAAACAGATAGATAAGGCATTTCCAAGCTTGGTTTTGTGCTCAGGATCAGCTCCATCTTGTTTCACTGCTGAACACAGCACAGGACACCTCCACCTTCTCCAAGTGTGACAAAGCTTCATGCCCATATCCTAGATGGCAGAGGAGATCTCCCTTCCCCGCTCTGATTTAGCCCAGCCCACCCAGAAGCACAGACTCACATCACACTTAGGCACAGCACGCCCACACACTTCTCATGAACACCACCACGAGTCTATGCTGATAGTCTCTGGATGTTATCAGTAGGTCATAAAGCTACTCACAGCATTAAAGCCTGTCCTATGGTTATACCTGACTGATGAATGAAAGCTGGGAAGAGGGCTAGTGAGACCTGCACGGACTCTTGCAGTGACTGATAACAGATCTGTCGAGACTTGGTGGATTCTCCAGAGATACTTTCTACAATATCTTCTAAAACGCTGAGCGTCTGGTGGATGATCACTTTGGCTGCAAAGTAAGAGAGGTGATATTTCCTGCATGTGTCAAAACTACTCAGAGGCAAGAAACAAAGAGAAAACTTCACACACAGAGTAATTAAACAACCTACAAGGAAGCATATGCACCAAACCCAGGCTAGAGACAAGAATGTTCTCAAGTGCGCATTCACATTTTGAATAGATTCAATTAGGTCACTGTGTCACTTGCTTTCTTAAGTTATACAGGTTTACTGCCCTACAGATGCACCCACTGCTCAACTACTTGGGTACAGAGGCTGAGGGGAGCTGTACACAATATTCACAACATGCCAATGCTAAAGGAACAGTAGCCAAGAAAAAAAAAGCACATTGCGACAAGAAAATATACTGCAGACTTCTGACAGTAACAACTGGAGTGACACCCAAACGCTGGGAGAACTTAGCTGGCACAGTTCAACCCATGTGAGCAGTCTGCTGATATTCTCCTTATGAGGAGCAAACCATCCTCTCCCATGCTCTGTCCTTACACACGGCAGCAGGACCTGACCAGCACACCAGGTTTGTCAGAAGCTGTGATACTGCATGCTTCTAAACAGTTTTAAAGGTGATTCTCAAAATAACCACAAAGAAAACACCCCAACCAAACAAAAAAGCCCACACCCAAATGCAGCCCCAAAACATCACAGGAACCTCCAAAGGTCCCTGGGTCACATCAGTTCAGGGCTCTCCTACATGTAAAAATTCTCCACAGTAGTTCCCAGGTCTGGAAGAAATTCTTAAGCTTTTATAGCCATAATCTTCATTAATGCTGCCTCCAGCCCATGTTTCTAACATTACAGCATCCTGGCATTAGGCAGTTCACTATTCCCGACACAATCACTGCTCTTCAGAGTTTCATTGCTAATTCAATCCCCTCTTCCCTTCATGACTGAAGAAGATCATACTTTGATGGAAGAGTTTACAGACAACCTGGGGTGAGAGTGACCTTTACACACCCACAGAAAAAGAGTCTCCAAAAAAAAACCCTCACCCTTTTCTGTCCCCCCCATACATTAAATACAGTTTCTCAGCCAAAATCATTCTGGAAAAAAGAGCTTAATGACACCGATCAGCAGTTTGCACAGCGGCTGTCAGAAGACAGCACACACCAAGAACCTCAGTACTTACTGTCCTCCAGCTGCACTTTCCTTTGTGGCAAGATGGCGTTGGACTTTAATTGGCGGTATTCCCTCGTGAGGGCAGAGATGAGGCTGGTGTGGTTGGTGGAGCGAACTGCCCACTGCTGCTCGCTCTCGGGAAGATTTGGCCAGGGCAGCAACAAGACGTTCGACAGCGCTCTGCACACCAACACCTGGGCCTAGAAGCAACGAGATGTCAAGCAAAGGGACAACGTTTTACTGCATTTGCAATCCAAGTTTTGCTAGAGCGCGACCCTGGAGTGAAGTGACATTTTACAGCTGTCCAAGCATTGACAGTGTTTGCTGTCTGAGAAAAGAGTTCCTCAGGGTGAGCCAAAGAAAAAAATCAGCAGCTCTACGAAGTCAGAAAGAAGCAAAGCTCCATGGCTTAAAGGCTGGAACCAGCTCTGTCAGCCCTTCTTTCCAACAATAACTCTCTTTTTGATATTCATAAAACAATAATGACACCACTTTCATTACTCCTTTTAAGGAGTAATTAAGCTTCTCTGCTTGTACAGCACTTTATGCCTTGCACCAACATATAATACAGCCATATCCCAGCTCCACTGTGGCTTTTCAGTATTTCTGTAATATAAACATTAACTTGGAGGAAGGAACATGGACTGCTAACCTAAGAGCTGCAGAAAACTCTTTCTGTATGTCAGAATCAATATGCCTGTACTGTAAAGATGATGCAGAATCAGGGACGGTGTGAGCAAGTGAGAAAGGACTAAGATCCCAGAGGTGCAATGTGGTTTTTCCTCCTACTGTTGCTTGTACGTCAGTGCTGACAAACAGTATCGCTGTGATTCCTGGATATCCACAGGACAGAAGGAACTGCTGCCTCCATTCCCTGCTTTTGTTTTTCCTGAGATATACCTTGCTACAGTAAGAACAGAGACCTAGCTTCCCAAGGACATTCTTCACATTTCAGACAAATCACCTTATCAGAAAGACGCTGAGCAGAGGTGTCTGTGATCCTGTTGAACATCTTCTGTACTGCTGGGATGCTGATCAAGAACACTGGTCGCACCGTGGTGGCTAAAGAAACAAGCAGGTGACACGCAGACAGCAGCAGCTTCTCCTGCACCTGAAAGAGAGGGTGGGAGGTCAGGCTGCCCAGTAACACCACCACACAGACCCATACCATTCCACACTGGTACCAGACAGCACAACGAGCTGCCATTATCTGGTTTTTGCAAGCAAGACAGTTTATAGTATTTATTATGAGAAGGGGACTGGAGCATCTCTGTGCTGAGGAAAGGCTGAAAGCCCTGGGGCTGTTGAGCTGGAGAAGAGAAGGCTGAGAGGGGACCTGATCAATGCTGATCAAGGGCTAAAGGGAGGGGGGCAAGAGGATGGGGCCAGATTCTTGTCAGTGGTGCCCAGCAACAAGACAAGGGGCAAAGGACACAAACTGGGACCCAGGAGGTTCCATCTGAACAGAGGGAGAAACTTGTTTGCTGTGAGGGTGGCAGAGCCTGGCCCAGGCTGCCCAGAGAGGATGTGGAGTCCCCTTCTCTGGAGAGATTCCAAACCTGCCTGGACACGATCCTGGGCACGCTGCTCTGGGTGACCCTGCTGGAGCAAGGGGGTTGGATGAGATGATCTCCAGAGGTCCCTTTCAACCCAAAACATGCTGTGATTCCGCCATTTGCCAACCAGAGCACAGGTCAGTTCCCTTAATACTGTGGAAAAAAGATTTCCCTGCTTTCAGGCAATAAAATCATTAGTCTGAGTTTATGCATCCAAGTTCAAGTTAGAACAGGACTAATTCTGTTCAGTGATTTTACTTTTCAGCTCAGTCTCGTCTAAGCCACTGCACTGTCTGAAGTTAATGCTGTATTTTCAGAGAGCGTCTGCTTCTAGCAGTAATAATGCCCCATGTTTAGAGTTACTACCAAGTGTACAGAAGGGCTCTTGCTTATACCTACTCCTTTAGAAATCAAGGTTACTGATAAATCTTCTGCACCATGTTGGAGGTGCACTGAGAAGTGAGACCTGTGGGGATGGTTGGCCAGGACAGGTGACCCTAAACTGATCAACAAGGAATTTCATCCCATACACATCATACTCAGTACGAAGTTGAGGGGTCACAAGGGTCAAGCCACTTCTTCAATGGCCAGTGTCTGAGGAGGACGCTGTCCATACTGCCTTTGATTCTGATCCGGGTGTTCCTGAAATCAGCTGTCATCTGCTGCTGAGTCCAGTGGCTGCCTACAGCATCAGTGGTGATGATGACACAACTGCCATCAAAAGGATTGGGTGTGATATGGTTTAGTATAAATTTCATTTTATTGTTGCTATTTTCATTAAAGCTGTTTTAGTTTTCTTTTCTAATCCATAGGTCTCTCTCCCTTATTCCCTGTCTCTTCCCCTTCGGGAAGGGAGAGGGGTTATCAGAGAGCATCTGGCATTTGTCTACTGGCTGCCTAACCCTTGACAATNAGCTTCCCAAGGACATTCTTCACATTTCAGACAAATCACCTTATCAGAAAGACGCTGAGCAGAGGTGTCTGTGATCCTGTTGAACATCTTCTGTACTGCTGGGATGCTGATCAAGAACACTGGTCGCACCGTGGTGGCTAAAGAAACAAGCAGGTGACACGCAGACAGCAGCAGCTTCTCCTGCACCTGAAAGAGAGGGTGGGAGGTCAGGCTGCCCAGTAACACCACCACACAGACCCATACCATTCCACACTGGTACCAGACAGCACAACGAGCTGCCATTATCTGGTTTTTGCAAGCAAGACAGTTTATAGTATTTATTATGAGAAGGGGACTGGAGCATCTCTGTGCTGAGGAAAGGCTGAAAGCCCTGGGGCTGTTGAGCTGGAGAAGAGAAGGCTGAGAGGGGACCTGATCAATGCTGATCAAGGGCTAAAGGGAGGGGGGCAAGAGGATGGGGCCAGATTCTTGTCAGTGGTGCCCAGCAACAAGACAAGGGGCAAAGGACACAAACTGGGACCCAGGAGGTTCCATCTGAACAGAGGGAGAAACTTGTTTGCTGTGAGGGTGGCAGAGCCTGGCCCAGGCTGCCCAGAGAGGATGTGGAGTCTCCTCTGGAGAGATTCCAAACCTNGGAGTCCCCTTCTCTGGAGAGATTCCAAACCTGCCTGGACACGATCCTGGGCACGCTGCTCTGGGTGACCCTGCTGGAGCAAGGGGGTTGGATGAGATGATCTCCAGAGGTCCCTTTCAACCCAAAACATGCTGTGATTCCGCCATTTGCCAACCAGAGCACAGGTCAGTTCCCTTAATACTGTGGAAAAAAGATTTCCCTGCTTTCAGGCAATAAAATCATTAGTCTGAGTTTATGCATCCAAGTTCAAGTTAGAACAGGACTAATTCTGTTCAGTGATTTTACTTTTCAGCTCAGTCTCGTCTAAGCCACTGCACTGTCTGAAGTTAATGCTGTATTTTCAGAGAGCGTCTGCTTCTAGCAGTAATAATGCCCCATGTTTAGAGTTACTACCAAGTGTACAGAAGGGCTCTTGCTTATACCTACTCCTTTAGAAATCAAGGTTACTGATAAATCTTCTGCACCATGTTGGAGGTGCACTGAGAAGTGAGACCTGTGGGGATGGTTGGCCAGGACAGGTGACCCTAAACTGATCAACAAGGAATTTCATCCCATACACATCATACTCAGTACGAAGTTGAGGGGTCACAAGGGTCAAGCCACTTCTTCAATGGCCAGTGTCTGAGGAGGACGCTGTCCATACTGCCTTTGATTCTGATCCGGGTGTTCCTGAAATCAGCTGTCATCTGCTGCTGAGTCCAGTGGCTGCCTACAGCATCAGTGGTGATGATGACACAACTGCCATCAAAAGGATTGGGTGTGATATGGTTTAGTATAAATTTCATTTTATTGTTGCTATTTTCATTAAAGCTGTTTTAGTTTTCTTTTCTAATCCATAGGTCTCTCTCCCTTATTCCCTGTCTCTTCCCCTTCGGGAAGGGAGAGGGGTTATCAGAGAGCATCTGGCATTTGTCTACTGGCTGCCTAACCCTTGACAATACGCCAGTAAGTTGCTTACTCCCCTGTAGGCTTGACCTACAGTACTACTCAGAATTGTTCTTGGTCTTACCCTACATGAGACACTTGTCTGGAAGACAGACATCCAGCTCTGACTGACTCGCAGCAGGAGCTACAGTGTGGTCCCAAGCAGATCACTGAACACTGGAACACAAGAGCCCTGTCACTTGGGGGTCTCCTGCTCTGGGTGGAAGCCTAACAAAGGTACCTTCGAGCTGATGAGGGGTGTGATAGCCTCCAGAGCGGTGGAGACGAGAGAGATGAACTGCTCTGGGTTCTGCCGGTGAACTTCGCTGTAGAACTGTGCAAGCCAGTGTGCATAGGCCTGCAGGGCTGCCAGGGACTGAGCGTGGCTGTGGAGGAGCAAAGCGAGGGTAAGATACACACACAGGATACAAGGTACACCAACAGGACAACAGCAGGAGGGCACAAGTCCCGAGCATGGGGTGTAGTTTTGACAGCATATTGGGAAAGAATATTGGTATTCACAGACAAAGTTGGCAGCTCTTTCTTTAAAAATTGCTTACCCCTTTTTTTTTCTGGAGCCTGTACATTCAAGGCATTTTAAAGGCGTGCTGTAACTGGACTCACCCACTGAGCATCAGTATTAAGCCAAAGATATAAATTGATATGGTCAAATTGTAATCAATTGGTAGGTTGGTTATAACCATACTTTATAAATATACTTTTGGAACAGCACCATATCAGATATGTTCAAGACCAGGCTGGATGGGGCTTTGAGCAACCTGGTCTAGTGGGAGGTGTCCCTGCCCATGGCTGGGGGGTTGGAACTAGGTGATCTTTAAGGTCCCTTCCAACCCAAACCATTCTATGATTCTATGACATTAAAGATTTTCAAGTCAGGACATTTCTTTGAGACCACACAGACAAATGTCCTTCAAATGTTTGACAATGTACCTTCATTAGGCTAGCATTAGAAAATCATAGGTTTCTTCAGAGACACTGGACAGAGAGGAGTATGAAAACCCCTCACTAACAGATCACGGAAAAATCCTCACAAATTATTTTAAACCAGAAAAGAGACCATTAAAAGAACATCATCTGCACAAAACTCAGTGCTGGTAACTTAGTATTATTAGGAGAAATCCAGGGAAGTATATAATGAAACCTAGTGGGGGTTTTCAAGGAGCTTCATAGATGCATTTGCAAACTAGAACAAGCACTTGACATGTTTGAAAGGACAACCTTAAATTCTGCTCACAAAATACCAGCTGGCAGGAAACAGGTTTGTCCTACACAGCCTTAGGAAGGGAAGGTCTCTAAAGGCTGTCAGAGTGATTTCTATTACTAGCAGCAGCAAGATGTCACACTTAATGTCAGCTTCTGGATCAAAGACATTCATTTGTTTCAGAAATGGCTTGCAAAGCTGGGAGGCATATGTTTGCCTGGGAAGCCAAGGACTCAAAAGCCTGTACCAGGAAAAACACCTCTTACCTGAGCCATAGATCTGACTTTGGTAGCAAAAAAATCCATAAACTGGAACCACATACAGACAGTAGATCCATTTCTTAACACCACTATTTTAACACTTATTTCATCATTTAATTACACTGTGAAAGAACTAAGCTTGTACAGCTATTAGTACAGGGCAGAATAACCGTTTGCTTTTAAAGCTAATATAATGAGCATTTTTGCTTCTCACCACAAATACTTTTCTTTAAATAACCCAAGTACATCAATTTGAGGAAAGAGTGGTCCCAAATGCTGGCAGCAGCCTTGACCTTCAACAGTTCAAAGAAGGTGCCTTCCTGGTTAGCTTGCAATCACTGGAGAGATGCGCCTTCCAGAATGTTGCCAGGCAAGGTGTTGGAGCTCCAGACTGAGGAGATCCAACACTTCCTCCACCCCACGGAGGTACCACATTTGGACACGGTCATTTGCAGTGTATGTCTCATACTCACACATCGATTAGGTCGGGTTTCAGTACAGATGGTACTGCAGTTTCAATGTTGTACAGTTTAATCTGGGATCCATACAATGTCACTTTTACCAACCTGGAAGTGAATACATACATGGTAGCAGGCATTTGTACACACACACATAGAAATCCGCTTGAACATGGCTCCTCACAAGTCTGTGTCAATAGTTATCCAATACATAGACAAGATTTAGACCATTTAGCTGAAAATAATTTAGAGCTTATTTCACTATTTGTGGTAAGATGGAACAAGTACCATACTCCTGCATGGAAATGAAAAAACATAACCAAGGCAGCTGTGTAAAGCCCTTAATTTCTGTAATTTGCAATTACATGCTAATTAAGTTTCTTGGAGGGGAAGAATCAAATGACATCTGTCTTTCATCTTTCACAAGTCTTTTTATTTAAGAAAAGGGATTTTGGTGGTTCAGCTTTGAGAGATACAATGGTGAAGTAATCACACATCTCATTTCATTGCATCACAAATGCAGATGTTGAAAAACAAGTAAACAAGTACCTCAATCTTTTCAAGTGGCTGATTTTCTTTAATTTGTCCTATTAATTATTTCTTTGGTTAAGGATTTAGAAAGCCAACTGGGAAACTCAGCACTGATGAATTTAACAATTAAGGTTCTGGTCATTGAATTCTTTGTATCTCAATTTAATCATAACAAGGGGAGGCAGAAACAAACCTTGGTTTTCACACTCACTGCAGGGGTGACAATTGCTCCTTGTACTGCTGAAGGGGCAGCAAATTCCCCTCCCGCACTTACCTCTCCACCACTGTAAGAGCATCATTGAACCTGGCAGCAAATACATCCCCAATGAAGTACTCTGCTAGGCGACCCACAGCCTGCAGCAAGGAGCTCAGGTCCCTCAAGGAGCAGTGCAAACGGCGGCAATCATTCTCTGCTGTGATGTTCAGCCTGTGACCTGAAAGGACATCATGGCTTATTAGCAATGAATCCAAAAGACCTAAGTGTAAATATTCACTGTGCTAAAAGCCAGTAAGAGCCTCACACTCCGAACACTCAGACTTTAAAAACCTCCTGCAAGAAAAACCAGTGTAACCTTGTGACTAATAGATACAGCTCTTTGGGATGGGAAACCTAATTACAGAGCTACAGGAAATGCAAAGTTTATTCTAATTACATTACAAGCATTCTTGTTAAATGAGCTTGGCAGTGGGTCACAGTTCAAACCTGAGCACTGTCCAAGTGACTGAAACACTCAAACTGGATAAGACAAGTTCAACTCTTCTGACTGCCACACTTTATACTCCTCTTGAAAGGCTGAAATGGATGTTACCAACTATTACAGCCTTTTATACATTTATTTTCTTCTGTTTGGTACTCACACCTATATAAAAGGGAGCCTTCTCAGTTACCTGTTGACATTAAAAGCCAACCCCAGCTCTGCGGAGAAGGTCACTACCCTGACTCCCTCTGCTGGCTACAGTACAAGGAGATCCAGCAGCAGAAAAGCATATTTAGAACAAGTGTGTATCTGCTTCTGTTATGAAGTGTGGTTATTTACTTTCATCTTTCTCAGATATAAGAAACATACAGATAAGTAGATCTGCCAGTCTTACTACCTCTGCTGCATATGCTTGGTCTTGGAGCACCCCAGACCTTTTACTAAAAAACCAAATGTGTTCTACAATATCATGTTTCAAAGGAAAAACTGGTTTTCTTTCCACTGCCTGTATTTAATCTTTGCTACGTTTTCAGCAACACACTGGCCATTTTGTACCATTGGCAACAGGATGCTATCATCCTGTTCCGAACCACCAGCTACATCTCAGCTACTTCTCCTGACCCATCAGCTGAACAGTCAGTCCATGTGGCAGCTTCTAATACAGACCATTGCTACAGCATTAAAACCCCATGCATTGCTGAAATGATTGTTAATGGGAGTATTTTTTCCTTGATGCCTAAACAACAATTGCTATTTTGCCATGTATAGCAGTATTGAAGATACAACAGATTTCTTTACTGGTCATACTAGAAAACTTAAATGTAGCCTTAGCCACAATCCTCCCTCATACAGATCTTGCTACTACTATTTTCCTTATTCCTCAGGAGGGAGCAACAAAGCTACACTCATGCTTTTTACTCAGTTGAGAGCACTGGTATCTTTGCAATCTATTTGAAGGCTCCTGAAATGCCACCCAGGTAAGCCTGCAGAAGCTACTACCACATCCTAAATCCTTCATCTTCTCCTTGACTCACAATGCTTTTAATTCGAGACTGAATAAAAATGCTCATACAGTGGACAACTTCACACCAGATTTGAGCCCAAAGCAAGGGGGAGAGGAACCTTTTGGGAAATCAGTTTTAGTGGGAGGAAAAAAAGCAACCACTATCCATCCATGTGTCTGTGGTATTTGATGCTGTATGCCTGTTCTTAACACATATGGTATGTTCATTTCTGGTACCAGAACAAGGGAAGAACCATGCCAATAAAAAAACCCAAACAAAACAACAAAACAAAAATCACATTAGGAGATTTTTGTCTGCTCTTGGAGTTTAACTCCTGAGCCCTTAGACACTATAGATGTGTTCAGATCCTCAACAGAATACAGAAGCAGCAACACCCAAGCAGGTCTGGAGTGGTTTTGTGATCAGCCATTCAAAGAATGAGGACTGCAGTGCTGGACGGTGGATATTACCTGTCCCTGAAGTGACCACAAACTGCTGGAGTCCCAGATACACTTCCAAGTTATCCTGCAGAACTGGAAACTAGAAGAGACAAAAAATATGTATGATTTTGGGGCTTGGCAAACAGTTAACACCCAGCTACTAATTACTTGGTCAGAGTACAGTTTTCTTATTACTCCCTAGTGCCTTCAAAAAGCCATTTGGAGAAAAGGCCAGTCGCTAAGTTCTGGGCTGATCCTGCACACCACTGCTTCTCATGGCTCAATAGCTGCCAGAAAACCGCGAAGATGTCTGCCCTGAAGGCACCTCTCAGTGGTAGCTTTCCTTTTCCCACAAACACCAGCTATCAGCCTAAGAAGACAGTGGCCTGACCAGTGTAAGTGATGGCACAGCATGTCACCAGTATAAATAGAGATGGATGTATAACCCAGACTGAACGGAGCAGTGGAAAGGCAGAGCCTGGAGCGCAGGAAGCCTGCGCTGCATCCACCTCAAAATGCAGCTACCAGAGTATTATTCAATCAAAGGAGTTTGGTGCCTCTGTAAGATTGCAGAAGGGAAGCAGTGCAGCACTCTGCTGGCAAGCTGCAGGCCGCACCAACAGCTGAGGCCCTGAGGAAAGGCAAGGGAGCAAACACCACAGTGGTCATGCATCCTGCTCTGGGAACAGTGTTAGCCTGACTCCATCACACCGGACCGACAGCAAACACGCCTGATCCAGGGGATACTTCACCTGAGCAACAGGTTATGCTGCCATGGGGGAGCGTTTTGTACACACACACACTAGGAAGTCTTCTAAGCAGCTTTCAGCCAGCCAAGTGAGCTGTACTAAGAGATTATTTGTGCTGTACCTGAATGCATTTGTATACATACAGGACAAAATTACACTCTGACCTTTTCCTTGTAGACATCACAACAGAAAAGAGTATTTTCCAACCCTTCCAGTCTGGCACAGTTCTGCTTAATTTCTATTGGCAAAAGCCACCACATTTGAGGTGGCTGGTTTTATGATAGTTCATTCATCCATGAGCAGGAGAACTTCAGCCTTTCATTGTCCAGCATGGGACAGAGTACTGGTAGCTGCTGCACAATGTTTTTATTATTTGCTACTGAAAGAAGCCACTGCCTTCAGCAGCACTTCAGACTACTGTGGAAAGCAAGTGAAACTGCTTGAGCATCTCCCAGATTAGCCAGTATATAAGAGTGAGCTGGTGCAGGGCTCAAGAAAGCACTTGCTATCAAGTTTCTAACATGATGTGCCTAACAGTCAAGTGCCTTTGTAAAACTGCAGGAGGAGAACTGTTTAAAAAAAAACAACCCAGGTAGTCTTCCTCAAGTTAATGTGTGACTTTAAGGAAGCCACACTCTCCACCATATGACCCATACACTCACTGAAACAGCTGTTCCATTTGTTTGCCTCTCGCTGACTCATGCCACATCACCGTGCTGCACAGCAACTTCTACTTTCGTATGAGGACTATTCAGAGTTTTTAGTAATAGGCTTCTAGTGCTTAGTTCAGCCAGAATGTTTAACTAAAAATATAAAGTAACAAAACAAGTCAGGCATCTTCTGCCTCTGCAGCAGCTCCATTTTCTCTGCTTCTTGGGAATATGGTTCAGAGATCTAGGTAAGCAGCACCTCCAGAATAATTAACAGACTTGCTTTGAGATCCCACTGCTATTACTTGCCTTTCTTCTCATGAAGCAAAAAGGCACCGACTACTCTGAATTTTGGGCTCCACTGGCTTACAGCCTCGAGATTGCTTCTTAAAAATCTGTTATAGTGCTACAAACACAGGCGACTTTGACAGCATAGATTCCAGAAGCAGCACTAGCTGGAGAGAAGCACTTCTGTGTTTATCAGCTGTAATTCCCAACTGTGCAAAGCGCTCTATTCTGCATCTGTACCTCGCCTTTCTTTTAAACAAAGATTACAATCTCCTTAAAGCCCCAATACCTCCTATCTGCCCAATTCACAGCGCTGCCTCCTAATATAAAGGCCAAGTAAACAGCCAAAAGAAAGATTGCTGCCAAATATTTACACTTTGAAAGACAGGAATTTCTAAAGAGCTTAGTGTCCAGCAATAGGACTTAAATGCTCACTGAAGTACTCTCTTCAAAACACATCAAGAAATTTGACCAAGCCAAAAACCCAAGCTTTTTCCTTCAGTGTCAGACCTCCTCTTGCCAAGGTTTTGCATCCAAAAAGAAATCTCCCTACTTTTTTGGCACTGTGGCCTCTGTTACAGAATGTTTTGGGATGGAAAGGACCTCTGGAGATCATCTCATTCAACCCCTTTGCTCCAGAAGGGTCACCCAGAGAAGAGTGCCCAGGATCACATCCAGGAAGGTTTGAAATCTGTCCAGAGAAGACTCCACAACCTCTCTGGGCAGCCTGGGACAAGGTTTGCCACCCTCACAGCAAACAAGTTTCTCCTCCTATTCAGATGGAACCTTCTGAGGTCCAGTTTGTGCCCATTGCCCCTGTCCTGTCACTGGGCACCCCTGACAAGACTCTGGCACCCTCCTCTTTCCCCCCCCCCCCCCCCCTTTAGCTATTGATCAGCATTGAGAAGATCCCCAAACAGCTTGCAACAAGCTCCAGCAGTTGGTGCTCAATTTACATTGTCCTTTTGGTCTGGAGAACTACTTACTAGTGTGGAGAAGGCATGAGTTGGCAAGAGCTCCATGACTTTTGCAACCACTTCCAAGCTCTGGCGCAAGTACCGCTGCCACTCGGTCTGCTGCTACGGGAAGAAACACCAAGGTAAGCTCAGCACGTCCAGAGGGAAACAGCTTTTTGTAGACTATGTCTTACTTGATGCCTGAGACTAACTAGCTCCTTTCCAGAGCTTGACAGTTGTAGACACCTTGATACTGAAGAGATACAGCTCTTATGATTCTTATATGCTACTAGAATTCTGATGGAGAGTAATTTTATCAACCCATGCTTTGGGAGTGTGTGAATGTTTCCCTGGGGTGATAAAGCATTCACTCCTAGAGCAGTTACTGCTGAGATGACAAGCACTCCATATGCAGGGCAACTTGCCCTTCCAGCCCTCTGACCTCATCCATTTTGGACACCTACTCCACTTTTACATTTATCTGTACTGAGATAATGTTTTTAACAATACAGACTTAGGATAAATAAGCTCAAACAAAAGCACCAACATTATATACAGTTTAAAGCTTTGGTCTTGAGAGATATTTCAGCGTTTAAATTCCAAAGCAACCCAATATGGACACCTAATGCCTCTCATAATCAAAACATAAATATAACTATTTCTCCTCCCCACAAGAATCAAGTTAAAAACAAAGGTCATATATTTTCAGTGTGACTTTAAGTACATTTTTGTTAAAACCATTTCACACTGCTTTAAACCTCAAAGCCCTGGAGTGAAGAAGCAGCCATCTAGCTTGTACTCCACAGTATTCTGGGAAAGACATTCTGGGTGTTACCAGTGCAAGAGTCAATATCTGGACCTGTAGCTGTCCTTGTTCAACTCTGCTCCTTACATCATCATCCAGGGTCTCGTCATCCAGCTCCTCCAGCTGTGCCTGGTTATACCTGAACTGGATTCGATTCAATACCTCTGTCAGCAACAGAACCAAGGCATCTTCGTACCTATGACCATGGAGAAGACAGAGAGAGAGTTGGATCAAACAGCTCTGCAGAGATTGCTGTGCCCACAGCCCTTCCAGCAAAGATGGAAAACATGACAGTTTGAAGTGGACCACTGCAAAGAGCCTGCAGCACTGCTCTATGGGTGTGTTGAGGAAACACCAAGGAGAACCTGGGATTAAGAGTATTGTGTCATTTCAGGTCACAAACTACCTGCAAGGGAAGAGCCTTGGTAGTAAGATATCCCTCTACCTCTGAAAGGGAAGGGGAGAACTGTTAGCACCAGAAGCAGCCTAAGAGTTCAAAACAGGAAAGGTAGGAGTGGCTTGCCAGGAATAACAGCAGATGTGCACGAACAGGAGGCACCAAGAGCCCCTCGTTGCTTATGCTGCTTCTCAGCAGCCTGTCTGGTGCTCTGCATTTAGGGCAGTGAATGAGGAACAGATGAAATGGGGCAGAGTTATTGCTGCCTGCCTCAAAAGGGACCTCCCCAGAGGCTACTTGTTCTGTTATCCTCTTTCTCTACACTGTTGGTCAAATAATTCAGGCCCTTGTCCTCTGAAACAAAGCTGGCACTTTTTCTACATGCACTGTAACGCTAAAGGTATGTTACTGAAAGATATCTTTTAATCTCTTGAGCTGTGAAGCTGGTACAGATCACAGAAGATGCTCCTCATTGATCACCTAAGAATAATGCCAAGTTGCAAAATCAGCAGAGCGCCACCTGAGTACGCAGTCATTCCTGGTGACACAGCCCCAAGGTTTGGGATTTGCTTTGATTGCTTTAAAAAACACCTTTCTCAAAACAGCTAGGATCCAATAAAAACAGCTGTGCTCTTTCTAGATGGGATCAGGTTGAAAAATTAGGCATTATTGTACATCGACAGAGATTCAGAGCATGATGTAATCCAAGCATCAGCCTGGTCAGCTGTGGCACTAGCTAAGCAGCTGAAAGCTCTTGGTGCGAGGTGGCTGAATCACCGTCTTTCTCATTATCTGATGACATAACTCTGGATTTGGCAATTTATCCAGTAGTAAAAGTTGTAATATGTACAAAATGCAAAGTTTCTAGACCACAGAACAGGAAGCTTCTGTGGTGGAACCACTCCCCAGCTGTGCAATTGCAGCATTCACAGGCCAGAGCGTGTGCAGGAGCTGTTGAAGCTGTCACCAAGGACAAGGTGCGCTGACAAAACAGCACAAGCTTCAACCACTCTTAATTTATTTTATAGTCCAACAGCTCTTGCTTGTTTCCATTTTCTCTGTAGCAAACTTTTTGACACAAAAATCACACACATTGCCAGATGAAGAGGAGCAGAACAACAAAGCAGAGCTCAGCGGTATCAGGCAGAGAGCAGCAAATTAGGAACAAATTATAACAAAGTTCAAAATGCAAACACCTGCTACTTGAGGAATTAAAAACCCCAGCGTTCCCATGCTGAAAGGAAGAGAGCTGGCGGTGTAAGCTAGTTCCGTATTTGTTCTTTGTGGCTATGATGTCAGGTTGTCTTTCAAAAACCAGCCACTTCTAATTTGGTGTGCTCCAGGGACAGAAGCTTCCTTCTGTGCTTAGTAGAACATAATATCACACAAGCCATGGCACTTTTAAGCCTCCAAAACATGAATGAGAGATCAGCATATTCACTAGGTTTTTAAAATGGCAGCGAAAGAGAGCCCCCCATTTCAGGTACAGTACCTACAAAGGAAGAGCTGCCAACCAGTGCTGCAACTGATACACCCAACTAGCATCAGAGATAAGCAAGTGGAACTTTCAAACTTCCAAACACAGGCTCATCGAAATTTCTTATAAACACATCCTCCATTTATACAGCAATTTTAAACCCCTAACTAATACTTGTTTTTCCTAATTCATTAATAGTTATACGAGCTATATGAACACTTACTGGGCAACTTACTCTGTGGTCTTGTCCTCTAAGTGCTCATTTAGCTAAAATGTGTGATGGTGCTATTTTAGCGTTCCTCCTCTGGCTGCCAGATTCACACACGGCCTAGGGAACTAACTTGCTCCATTTGAATTCTTTGGAATTGGCATGAAATACTGAAGTCAACACTTTTTATACTTCATGATGTTAGAAAAAGAAAGGCCTCAACCACCAGTGAAGTTGGAACAAGCAATAGTTGATTTCTCACAGTCCTCCCATGGTGATTATGAAATCTCTTTGCAGCTGCCACCCCTCGACAGCTTCCCAACTACTTACCTGTTGAGTACTGCTTCTTTGTCTGCCAGACGGCTTTTGATTTTGCTAGTCAGATAATCCAAGAAGAGCGTCCAGATGTCTAAGCAAGAAAAGTAACCCTCATGGGTAGGCTGAAATACACCAAAAATCACAATGAATATCACAAGCTATGACAAGATTGATTTCACACACTGGGTCCAGTCTTGTTCAACATGTTCATCAATGATCTGGATGAAGGCAGAGTAGACTCTCAGCCAGTTTGCTGATGATATAGAACTGGGAGGAGTGTCTAACACACCGGGGCTGTGCTGTCATTCAGGAAGACCTGGACAGGCTGGAGAGAGGGGAACCTCAGGAAGCTCAACAAGGGCAGGTGTGGGGTCCTGCATCTGAGGAGGAATAATTCCCTGCACCAGTACAGGTGAGGGGCTGACCTGCTGGGAAGCAGCACTACAGGGGAGGACCTGGGAGTCCTGGGGGACAAGTTGCCCAGGAGCCTGCAACGGGCCCTTGTGGCCAAGAAGGTCAACGGCATGCACAAAGAAGAGTGTGGGCAGCAGGTTGAGGTAGATTCTCCTCCCCCTCTCCTCTGCCCTAGTAAGGCCACCTCTGGATTACTGCGTTCAGTGCTGGGCTCCCCAGTTCAAGAGAGACAAGGAGCTACTGGAGAGAGTACAGTGGAGGATATGAAACGGCTGAGGGGACTGAAGCATCTCTGTGCTAAGGAAAGGCTGAGAGTCCCGGGACTGTTGAGCTGGAGAAGAGAAAGCTGAGAGGGGATCTGATCAATGCTGATCAATAGCTAAAGGGCAGGGGTCAAGAGGATGGGGCCAGACTCGTCAGTGGTGCCCAGTGACAACACAAGAAGCAACAGTTGTCCTCAACAACTGCCTGTCTTGTTAACTTGCCACACTGAGGAGCAGCAGAAGGTTTGTTCTGGTGTCAGGGTGAAAATGATGATGTTCTGCCTGGCAGGTCTGATATTTGTTGCAGTTTCAGACTTTTCAGTGATGCCCAGTGATAGGACAAGGAGCAACAGGCACAAACTGGAACCCAGGAGGTTCCATCTCAACAGGAGGAGAAACTTTGCTGTGAGGGTGCCAGAGCCTGTCCCAGGATGACCAGAGAGGTTGTGGAGTCTCCTTCTCCGGAGAGATTTCAAACCCACCTGGATGCTACCCTGGACAGCCTGCTCTGGGTGACCCTTCTAGAGCAGGGTGGTTGAATGAGATGATCTCCATGGGGTCCCTTCCAACCCCACCGTGCCAGGGTTCTGAAAATATGAGTTAGTATGCACTGCAATCTATAGGAAGAACTTCTTGCTTTGAAAAATTTCTTGGAGGTCACTAGAGAGATTTTGAGCTGTCAAAAGATGAGCAAGAGCTTTTGTACAAGGGTGGGAACACAGGAACCACAACGCTGTGCTCAGCATTAACCCATCTCATGGCTTGCTGCATAAGCTTCTAGCATTTTATAACCCTCCTTCCTTGTTACTACTCCCATGTGGGGGTAAAGAGGGCTGAGGTCCACTGTGACAGCTTCTACTGGAAGGTAACACGTGCCAAAAGCCAGAGGGTTTTTTAAGTACTGGAAGTTACAAGTAAAGCCTCAGATAAAATAAAAGCAGCAGATTCAGGAGAAAGAAAAACTTCCTAAACACAAAACAAACAAGCTAGGGAGATTTTTCCACAAAACATTGTCCATTCCAAGGACTAGCAAAAAACTAAGAGTGGAAAGTTAAACACCAGACAAGTTGTTCTTGCAAGGTAACTCTATGTGACCGCTGTTTCCAGCCAAATCTAAGAGCACGTGAAAACATTTCCCAGCACTACAGGGGAAGCACCAGTAAGACAAGTTAATTGGTTGTTTTTTTCTGAGCTAACTTTAGGTATCAACTTCACCAGGGAAAACAAGTTCACCCTGGTGTTCAAGACAACAGAACAGACCAAAGGAAAATGATGTCACAGGGCTGTACCTGATGAAAAGTGTATTTGAACAACAGCGCCAGAAATTCAACCACGGGGAACTGGGAGTAGGACTCAATTCTTCGTAGGTGGACGCTCACAAAGAGACGTAGAAAATCCGTAAACTTCTCAATGTAGCTACAAGGAAAAGGAGAAAAACACAACTGAGAACATGAAGGATGCCCCAAAGGAAAGAAATTTCATTGAAATAGTGATAAAATTCACTTGAAATCCTTTCTTTAAGAAGAAAGTTACAACTAACAGCCAGTAGAACAATTAAAATATAAAGCCCTGCAACAATTACCTACAGGATGTAGGGCAACCCTTCATTCCATTAATACCTGAAACAGCAGAAAAGACAGTCTAGTCAAAAGCAACTTTAATACTCAGATAAATATAACTGACTTAACCAGGCCTGCAAATAAGCACAGTCCCCCCCAGTCCTCAAGAAATCACTTAATATCAGGGTCACCTTACTCATGTGGATTGGATTAGTGAAATAAAGGAATTCAGCTGGAAGCAAGTAGTTAATGCAGGAGTTAGCAATACATAGGTTAAATTTACACAAGGTAGTGGGAGAGCCATGGATGGGAGAGATGGAAAGGACTGTTTCTGTTGCAGGGCAGAACTACTATCCTGAACAAAAGCCCAGGCTTTTGTGATTGAATTAGACTATAAAGACAAAACTCCCTTCAAAGTGTGGGACTACTTAATGCTTGGGGCTCTACAAAGCAAAGGTCCAAAAAGAAGCCTGCTACCAAAATCTCAGAGGGTTCAGCAAGAGCACAACCTTGGTGAGGGCTGAGGGCTCCTGAGTATGTAGTTGGGGGGAAAATTATGGAGATCACAGTGGGGTAAACTTTTAGAGGGGAATAAGAACACATCCTGGACAACACAGGCTTCATCAAGGTTAGAAACCATCTTCATATCTATCTATACAGAAAAGAGTTAAAATTCCACCAGTATCATACATGAACAGCCAGTGCTCCAGCAATCCAACAGCAAGGCTGTGTGTGAAGAAGCACATCCTACCCATACAGCAGGAGCTCTGAAGTACAGGAAGACTACAAGTTTTTCTTTTAAATAAAAAGCTAGGCTTAGTGAAGTTTCAGACGTGTGAACAGTCTGGTTTTAGTGCACTGCCTTGCTCTTCTCTTGTTTGATTTTGAGGGAGAACCCCAATCTTTCTAATGAAAACTCACTCAAGACCAGAAGCATTATCAGCTAACAAAGACCTGCAGCACTGTTGGTTATTACATGCCTACAAAAGCACACAATACTTTGAATATGCAAAAAGATAAAGTTTCCTTTCTATTTGGCACTGCCTACTTGACAAGACACCACTGAACACACCTGATCACAGATCAAACACTTTAAAAGTAAAGCTAACAAAAAATAGAAGAGTCCAGACCCAAAAACCTCCTTCATGCCTTTAATTTTCATTTCCTAAAGAGGCTCTGATCTGAGACCAGTGAAATTCTTGCTTGGCCCCTGGCTCTGTTAGCTCCAAAGTCCCTCTGTAACCACCAAGCCATTGCTTGGATCTTTACAAGCTATATCCTGTATTTGAGGATCTTCAAGTTAAAGCCAAACACAAACTGAACAGAAGATAGTTGTTACTATTTTTCTGGACTAGCTTGGCAGCACCAACTGTTCCAGACCACACTGATTTTGTGACAGAACAAAAATAACCAGCACTACAAGAGGAAGGGAATGAACAGACCCAAGGCAAGTGGGCAAGACAGTAATCTATTGAAGTTTGCTTCTTTAGTGCCAATTTTCTTCAGGATTTTGTTCATCTAAGCCAAGATGACACTTTCATGCAGTAAGGTTTGGACATAAAAGCGTACCTATGCCCTTAAGTGACAAAAGAAAAATCCTCACATCCTTTCCCACGGAGAGGACACAGCTCAGAGAAAGCTCCATTTCTCCAGAAGCCAGCTAGATTTGTCCTGTCTCCAGAACATCTTAGTTACTTTCCTATTTCAGACCTTGTCAATGAATACAGAGGGATCTCACAGTTCGAAATACCAACAGTCTCTGTGGATAACATATCTAAGCAGCAGAACATTAATGATACAGCAACACCATGTCTGTGAAAGCCAACACAGCTACAGCCCCCCGCAGCCTTGCTAGCGAAGGCTGCCTGCTGATGTTTTCCGTAAAAGAAAGAACAAAGTTAAATGAGGGATTGTCGGTTTCCAGGAGAGCTTTTCTGAAATCCAGGGGGTAACTCCTAGCTCTCTGTGCATGTATCTCATATGCAAAGCTGGCAGGTTTCTACATGTCTTATTTCTAGGAAGCGAGTGATGCTGAAGTCAGAGCAAGTTAGTACAAAAATGAGCAAGTAGAACTCACTGTCAACAGAACAATTAATCTAGATTTACCATCCCGAAGTTATAGGTGTATCTAAAGATAAGGAAAAAGGGAATTTGGCAGAAGAAACATGCAAGTCATCTCTACAAACAGACCCACAGTTTTCTCCCCTAAATTTGTTTTATCTCTTGAATGGATATAAAAAACCCCCAAACAACAACCCCCCCCCCCCCCCCCAAACTCTATAGCCTTGCTGCTGCATCTGGGAATAGACATCTTCTACAGTCACACCAGAATTTTATTTCCATCATCGTGTATTCACCATCAGCAAGATACTGAGTACGTTTGCAGTTGTAACCTATTTGCCAGTATCAGCACCAGTCTGCCAGGCCTCCCATGGCAGCAGAGAAGCAGCATCGAGTCACTCTGCCATCACCTCTGCCACCACCCTGCCAACACCAGGCTTCAACTGCTCAACACAACAGTGTGACGAGTCTCACTCTCCCTCCTACAAGTAGGAATATCCGATAACAAGGAACTGAGCTGCTTTATGCAACAAGGGTGTAGTAACTTTCTGGGAAAGGGCCACATGCAGTGTCCGAGATGCTGCAGAGCCATTCACCGTTGCTGCAAATAGAGCTCCCCAAGCTGTCTTTGGGTGGTGTTTAAAAAAGTGATCAGAAATCGTCATGTCTCAATGAAGGGTAGGAAACTACTTCTATTTTCTTCCAAGTGATGACTCGCAGAATATCTACCCACTCTTTGTATGCTTGAGTTTAAGCAGAGAAGGCAGATACTGACCAGGAAAGGGAAGACTGCAGTGCCTTTACCTCACTGAGCCTCTTCTGGTTGCTCTTACAACTGAATGAAGGGCAGGTTCAGCTCTTGTGCCACCTCAGACCTGCAGTCAAACAGTAACGAATGGGGGAAAGGGGAGGAAGAGGACAGGAAAGAACACAAACCTGTACCACCATGGTCCCTTAGCAAACTCAGCCCCTTAGCAGAACCTTACCTGTGGACACCTACCTCTCTGTCTGTCTCCCCCAGCACAGTACTCTGAAAAAAAGGCGATTAGACACACCACACACAACCGCAAAATAATACAGACAGTCCCTCAGAAAGCAAGAGGCCCTAGCACAGCTAATTCACTGTTTGGTTGCTCTTACCTTTCATCCAGTTCCTCTAACCGGCTCTTCACCGTATGGGCATTGTTCTCCTTGGTAATCTTCTGTAGGAGGTAGAAAGTCTGCTGGAACATTCGTAGCAAATACTCTTCAAACTCCATAGGCACGCAGTTCTTAGACATCAGTTCATTGATGCAAGACATAGCCAAGACACCAAGTCGGCCACGCTCCTGTCCCAACACCGAATTCTGGCTGCTGCCGTTGACAGAAGACATCTTCCGAACACGAGTGTCGCAGCCGAAGCGAGCAAAGTGGAAAATGGTAGTGAGGAGTGATGGGGTGATGCTAGTAGACAAAGGAATCCAGCTGAAGAGGTGCGCCAGGCACTCCAGTGCCAGGGAACACACATATTCGCTTTCTGTATCAAGGATGGGGATTGGCTGGTTCAATAATTTGGCTGCACTGGGACTCTGCAACAGGCTACTTAAGAGGTCACCTAGGAAACAAAGCAGAGATCTGCATTATAAACCAGGGCAGGCATTTTCAAATGGTGAAACCACCAGCTCTAGCCATAAAAGAAAAGCCATCAGAGCCTTGTCCTCCAGCAAGTTAAAGACTTGTCTGAGTTCACAGAATGGTTGGGGTTGGAAGGGACCTTCAAGATCATCTAGTTCCACCCTCCCTGCCAGCAGCAGGGACACCTCCCACCAGACCAGGATGCTCAAAGCCCCATCCAACCTGGCCTTGAACATATTCAGCGTTCGGACATTTACAACCTCCCTGGGCAACTTCTTCCAGTGTCTCATCACCCTCATGGTGAAGAACTTCTTCCTCATTTCTAATCTAATCTCTCCTTTTCCAGCTTGAACCCATTATCACTTGTCCTATCACTACAAGCCCTTGCAAAAAGTCCCTCCCCAGCTTTCTTGTTGGCACCTTTCAGATATTAGAACGCCACAGTGAGGTCTCTCCATAGCCTTCTCTCCCCCAGGCTGAACAACTCCAACTCTCTCAGTCTGGCCTCACAGCAGAGGGATTCCACCCTCAGATCATCTTTGCAGCCCTTCTCTGGACCTGCTCCAAGAGGTCCATGTCCCTCTTGTATTGGGAGCTCTAGAGCTGGATGCAGTGGGGTCTCACCAGAGTGGAGCACTACCAGAGTGGAGAACCACCTCCCTCACCCTGCTGCCCACACTGCTGGGGATGCAGCCCAGGATACAGTTGGCTTTCTGGGCTGAATGAACACACTCAACATGGCTCATGTTGAGCTTCTCACCCCCCAGGACCCCCAAGTCTTTCTCCTCAGGACTGCTCTCAATCCATACTCCACTCAGCCTGAATCTGTGCTTGGGATTTCCCCAACCCAGATGCAGGACCTTGTACTGGGCCTTGCTAAACTTCCTGAGGTTGGCATGGGCCTCTCTCTCAAGCCTGTCAAGGTCTCTCTGGATGGTATCCAAGACAAGCTAACAATTTGTGTATTCAGGAAATTTTGTTCAGATCACACCACTTCATCAAACAAGCACAAGTTTAAGCAGCAGCTTCACCTGGCTCTTCTTGCCTTACTGAGAAGCACACTCACACAGTGTTTTGGAAAACAGCAATGCCAAGGGGTGTATTTTAGGAATTTATCATAAATGTCACTCCCCTCACAAGGTTGAGCACTCTTGATGTAAGCTCACACAAGTTCTCAGGCATGTCCATGTTACACTGAACCTTGGCTGTCTATGACAGCTTGTGGATGACGTAAGAGCAGATATTCTGAGTCAGATCAAAAAGCCTTAGTACAGATTTTCTCAGTGACCAAAAGCCCACAGAAGGCACAGACCACATTCCCAAGTCTCCAATCACCCACATGACAAAGGTTTTCTGAGTCAGGTGGGGTCTAAAGAATTCAGAATTTTGAGGCTGGCCCAGCCTCAGGATTTATCCCATGATTTTAGCTGTTCTCCAACTGAGCCCACAGAATTATTCAGGTTTTCTGTGGAAGTGAAATGACCCAACACGCTATTAGTACAAAAATAACAGGTATGATTTACTGAGGTATTTCTAAAGTACTCAAGTTTGCATGACGAACAAGTTCCTCTTAAGTCTCCATTTTTCATCACAATTGATGTCTTACATCACTCAGCTCATAACTCCTTGCCATACCTTATCCTTGCTTGTTTCTCCCCTGCTCCAGAAATTTAAGGCATGACGCTGCTTCAGCTGGATTAGAAAATCCTGCACTTAGTTTGAATATCAAAGCAGCCCCCTCAGTAACAGCCACAACTGCATGTACCCTGCAGTGCAAGCTGTTTACATTGTGCTTTTCACAGAAGATGTGCTTCTTTCAAATGTTCAGTCCAAACTCCACAAAAATCAATGAGAATCAAAGCATCTCATCTTTTCATCCATCTACACCAGATAAGCTGTGTATTAGGTCCCTGTAACTTACAGCAGTTGGGCTGAGTACTCTGCAGCCAGTTAAGATTATGGAAGCTCAGAGTTTAAGGGATTTTGAGTAAATATGTGGTGGTTTTGCAAAGAGGTGATAAATTTACAGGATCAACTGCATTCATGCACAAGGAGAGAATTCTCACAGGGAGGGGCTAGGAGCAGAAGTAAGCAGCAGCAAACATTTCTGTTACTCATTTGTTTACTGTATGTGAGTGAATATGCCCAAGGAAGGGATTAATCAAGTAAAAAAGCTAAAATTCATGCAAAGACAACATTTAGAGGCTGGGAGATTATTGCTGAGTAAATTCTGTACTGCTGCAGTAACTCAAATGTTCCCCAACGTAGGACATGACCAGAGTTCCTTTGCTTGAGTGGTATGAGAAATGAGTTTAACATTGTCTTCAAGTGCTATTTAAAAACTGCAAGACTTGCAAGTAACCATTTCATTCCACTTCCCTCTGCAAAAAAAGGAAGCATAGGTTTTCCAAGTTCCTAAAGAGACTTTGGCTTTGATGGAACATATCAAACATTTATAGGGACTCTCAAGCTTATTTTGCCTTTTGGAACACCTTTAATTTTAGCCGGAAAAAGGAGGTGGCCTCATCTAAGCACCAAAAAAAGTTTAAGCAGCAGCAAATAGGAATGCTTTGCTGAATGAATGAGACTCTTAACATGGGTAAAAAGATTTGATCAGCTTACAGCTTTGAAGGACAGAGAAACAATTATCAGCACAATTTAATGTCAGTTTAACTCAGCCCATGTTTGCCCCGATAGCTCCCTTTCCAATCACACGTTCATCTCTGCCTGCAGATAAAGAGCAGGAGATGTGCAATGGTGCAACTGCCACTCTCTGCTCCTGACTTGTGTCTGGCTTAAAGCTTCACAGGTTCTCCATGTTAGTAACTTCATCAGGGCTTGCTTGCCTTCCACTCTGGGGCTCTTCTGACAGATCATATCACCACATGGTGACCCAAGGGACATTTGGTTAATAGAGTGAAGAAAAAGAGTCCTTCACAAAACACATAAAGTGAGCAAAGTGGTGGACAAGAGGGAAGGACTTCAAGAACTTGAAGCACAACCAGTTTTAACATGGAGAGTAATTGAGCACAAAAAACCCTCAACAACCCAGAGATTCAAATAAAGGAGTCTGCACAGGCAGGACCCAATGAAATTAAGCCTGAACTTCTAAAGGAACTATTAGTGTGGTCTTAATTGCTCACAAGTATCTTGAAGATATGCTGTGTAAGGAGTTTGTTTTTCCTGAAAGGGGAGAAAGGAAAGACCCAAAACAGAAATGCAGCGTACTTTCACTTTGAGAAATGTGATCTAAGTCATGAGGTGAGTGCACAGGTGGATGAAAAGCTGCCTCAGCACAAACACCATGCAGTTATTCACTGAGGAACTGAGAGGACATCTCAAAGCGGCTTTCATCAGCCATTAGCCCCATATTTGTTCCATTGGTTATTTTTTTTAATTACTAACTTAAATGAACTTTTTACTGTGGAGGACTCCAGTCTTACTTAACGTCACTTCAAGGCACCAAGGCTCCTGCTGCCAGGATGGCTGAAGCTGGCACTCCTGCCCTCTCCAAACAGCACAGTCACTCTTCACAATGGTAGAGCTTGGAAAGGACCTCTGGAGATCATCTCATCCAAACCCTCTGCTCCAGCAGGGTCACCCAGAGCAGGGTGCGCCCAGGATCACATCCAGGCACATATGGAATCTCTCCAGAGAAGGAGACTTCACAACCCCTCTGGGCAGCCTGGGCCAGGCTCTGGCACCCTCACAGCAAACAAGTTTCTCCTCCTGTTCAGATGGAACCTCCTGGGTTCCAGTTTGACTGTTGCTTCTTGTCTTGTTGCTGGGCACCACTGACAAGAGTCTGGCTCCATCCCCTTGCCCCCCAACCTTTAGCTCTTGATCAGCATTGATCAGATCCCCTCTCAGTCTTCTCTTCTCCAGCTCAACAGCCCCAAGCTCTCAGCCTTTTCTTAGCGCAGAGATGTTCCAGTCCTCTCAGCATCTTCATATCTTCCACTGAATTATAATAGAATCATAGAATGTTTTAGGCTGGAAGGGACCTCTAGCGGTCATCTGGTCCAACCTCCCTACACAAGCANTAGTGCTGGTTACCCTGATCCAGGTGCAGGACCCTGCAATTGGCCTTGTTAAACCTCATAAGGTTCACCTGGGCCCACCTCTCCAGCCTACCCAGGTTCAGTAGTTCCTTGTCTCTCAAACCAGGGAGACAGCACTGGACACAATACTCCAGAGGTGGTCTCACCAGGGCAGAGGAGAGGGGCAGGAGAACCTCCCTCAACCTGCCGCCCACACTCTCTTTGTGCATGCCAGGAGACCATCGGCCTCTTGGCCACAAGGGCCCATTGCTGGCATGGGCCACTTGTCCACCAGGATTTTCAGGTCCTTCTCCACAGAGCTGCTTTCCAGCAGGTCAAGCCCTCACCTGTACTGGTGCAGGGGGTTCTTCCTCCACAGGTGCAGGACCCTACACTTGCCCTTGTTGAACTCCATGAGGTTCCTCTCACTCAGTTCTCCAGCCTGTCCAGGTCTTCCTGAATGACAGCACAGCTCTAGTCTGTCAGCCACTCCTCCCACTTTTGTATCATCAGCAAACTTGCTAAGTGATACTACAGTATTTTGTTCTTTTCTGTTATTTTTTAAAAATTTTTGCTAACTACAGCAAATTCCCCCACTATAAACCAAGGAAATATTTCTTCCCATTTAAGTTTATACTTTGTATATAAATACAGAAGTGTCTTAAGCTCTTCTACAGGAAAGAAGCACTTTAAATTCTGTCCAAACTTTAAGTTCTGACACTAACCAAAACACTAACAAAAGCTTATCACAGGCAGCTGTCTTCCGATGACTAGTGCAATCTGGCCACAAGGAAGTGACCTGCGACTCTCAATTAACTGTTTAAGGTCCCAAAGATGAGCGAGACAAAGGTACCTGATACAACTGTTGTTAATCATAGAATTATAGAATGGTTTGAGTTGGAATGGACCTTAAAGATCATCTAGTTTCAACCCCCCTGCAGCAAGCAGGGATATCTTCCACTAGAGCAGGTTGCTAGTGACTACGTTAACTCACAGAACATACTGCACTGAGCACAACTCTGTATCAACAGGACCCTGGAGAAAGAAATACCAGCTCCACAAGTGTTTCATCTTCTCCCTATGCACAATTAGGTATCACAGGTTTCCAGACTCTAAGTTCTTCTTTTTTCTTGTTAAGGGCAGACAGAGCCAAGATCAGACAACATATTGATTTCACTGCATTGTGGTATTTCCTCTTGCTTTGTTTTCCCAGAAGCAAAGACACCACATGCTGCTGAACAATGCTGGGGTGAGCTGAACGTTATCAACAACCCATGATATATCCAAGCACAAGAGAACCTGGTAGTCCTCCAGATCAGTGTTATGTCTGGGGTGACCCTATACATCCATCCTCTATTTAGCCTCAACAGGGTAAGTGAAGCATGTGCCAAGTACAAGGCCATAGAAATATATTCTCTATTTGGAGGGTAACTAAGAAATACATTTATAAATTAGCTTAGATCAGATAAACACCCATGCAAAAGACTTAAAGGGAGAAAAACTTTAACAACATACATACACAAAATCCTAGACACTTGGTTTTGGGGTTTTGTTTGCTTTTTTTTTAGTTAGGGCTTTAGCTTTGCTCCACTCTGCCCTTTGCTGTGTTTACAGTTGAAATTCATAGAGGACAACGCCAACATACCAACATTAGAACATTCCCTATTGACACTTCAGAAAGTTTTTGCCACCTGAGGACAACACGAAGCTACATATGTACTTTTCAGTGAGAAATCCCCTGCAGTGGGAATTACTTCTTCGCGTAAGGTTTGTCTTTCTGACCAGGAACTTGTTGGCCTATGAAAGTCTCTAGAAAAGGGTTATTGCAAGAGGTTAGACAGTAAAGGAAGGAATCTATGTCTGATATTGCAAGTTCATGGAAATATCTTTTTGTAGCTTTAGCCATCCTTACCACTTTCTCCTGAGGTTGGGGATGGTGGTGGAGTGGCAGCAGTAACGCTATGTTTGTCCCAGATGCTCTCCAAAATACCTGGCCAAAGAGATAATGTTCAGAACAGCCTGTTAAAAGACAGATTGATCTAGCAAACATACTGGAGACCACAAGAGAACTTTGGAAGGACACATCTTTATAGTGCTTTGACAAAGATCATTGTCTTCTTGGTGAGCCCAAAGAAATTACCAAGTGCTTATATACACAATCTCAATCCCTCTTCATGAAGAGGGGGACATATGTAGCTATACTGCTGCTCTGCTACATCAGCTCACTTCATAGTAAGCTGATCCAAACACCTAAGGGTAGAGTTGAGTGTTCAAGCTGCAGGAGCAGCCACTACATCACCCATACATTGCTTCACTGAACCCAGAACATGCAAGCTTGCACTATCTTAGGGTTGGTGAAGGAGGACGTTTGTTTCAATGCTGCAAGCGCAGTGACTCATACCTGTGAGGAGCCCAAGTACTGTTTGCACCTGGTCTAGGAGCAGCTTCCGTAGCTCTTCCTTCCGGGCTACACACAAATCTTCCCGCGGACATGCCAGTTCTTCTGAAGTAGTTTTCAACATGATCAAGCCCAAAGGAGTGGTCACAGGAGACTGAATTAACTGAGAGTGAAATACATGAATGTGACATGTGATGATAACACTCTGCAAAGCTATGAGCTGACAAATGGCGTTAGTAACATGATTAGCAGTTTACAAGGGCTTCAGGACAGAGTTCCCACAGTCTGCAACACTGCATGTCAAGGGAAGAGAACTGCAAATACTCCATTTCCTAAGACACCGATCTACAATGTTGCAACAGTTCAAGTACCATGGGAATCCTTGGTGTTTCAAGACAGCTTTCATAATGTCATTGCACACATTTTCTGCTCCAGCACGTCTACCAGTAACAGTGTGTTCCTTCTGTTTACTGCCTTCTGCTGACATCATCACTTCTCCAAGTTGCCTCAGCACCAGCGGTTTCATCACGTAACAGAGCTGCCACTGCAGCCACGCTCAGTCAGGAGCCTGCACCATCAGCCAAGCCCTTTCTCATTAAAAAGCACATTCCTTTCCATACAATAGCTGCAGCCAACATCAGATGACACAAGAACATGGCTAAGGGATGGATACAGCTTCTCCTTGCATCTCTGTCACATCTCAAACTGGAAATCACATTTACCCTAAAAACAGTGCCTGCCACCACAGAAAGAACCCCAGGACAAGATGCAGAGAAAGCAATGACGTTTGCTTTCATTAGTCACTGGGACATTGAAGACACGTTCAAGTGGGACAAAGTTTTATTCTCAGCTGAAATTCAAGGTTGCTCTTCTCTTTTGACCTGGAACATCCAAAACAATTTATGTGCTACTCCCTCTGGGAGAAAAAGCCTAAAGCAAATTGCAACTGCTGCAAGTAATCCCTGAAGTCAAATTCTGTAACACAGGCTGACCTTAGTCCTAATCTCCATAACCCAAACTAGAGACATACCGAATTAACAGTGCTGAGGTTACACAGTTTAGTGAAATATGTGGAGGGAAAAGCCCATTTAAAAGCTTATTCTAGATGTAAATTGGCTTTCAGAAGGAAACACAATAGCACAGCAGCAGACAGATAAAAAGAAAACTAAATTAAATATGCAACTTGTTAGTAGTTTGCAAAGAGACTGAACATCTCCTCTCAGAGTATTTTCTGACAACACCAGGAAGTTTAGCAATATCCTGCACTGGTACTCCATTAACAAACAAATTTCATACCTCTAAAGTAGCAACACTTTCTACATAAAATTGTTGGGTTTGCATAATGACAATACCATAGTCCAAGCTACTTTTCTGCTCTACCCCTCCAATAGTTCAGTACAAGTTTTAGAGACTACTCAGAGTACTGGGATATAAGTTAATACTGAAGAATCAAATGGTTGTTTCAAATTCTCAGAAGTCTTGAGAGAGGGTTCATCTGCAACTCTAAAAGTCAGTAATTCTGCTCCCGTGCTGCTTCTTATTTTGAGGTCTTGAAGTTCAGCCTTAGTGTTTTTCTCCCACTTTCCCTGAACATTTGGAAGGTGTCCGCTACAGAAATTTATGGGAACATTTCTCTTTGAAGCTGAGTTCACAAGGAGAGGCTTAAAGAAAAATAGATACGCAAAGTGGACTCTGCAATCACTTAAGAAAACCTCCAAAGTGCTAGAAAAGCAAGTAGAAACTCAGAAATTCAACTGCAGATCCAAGTGAAATGAAATCCCAAACTTTAAGTGCAGACCTCTCAGAGTACTTATTGTCAAATTAACAACTCATGAAAAAAATTGTAGTGTGTTGCACTGTACAATCACAGAAAGCTCTCTGAAAAGACATCACACCAGCTAGGAACAAGCTCTGTGTGCCAAGTTATGGTTTGGTTTTTTAAATTTTGTAATTAATACTACCATTTGTCTCAAAGACAGTCAGGGACTTGGATTTTCAATTTATTTTTTTTTTTAATAACTGCCTTGTGGCTTGTCTGTGGACATGGCTGCATTCAAATCACGTAATTACATCAGCTGAAAAGGACTGTGCAACATTTCAGTTTACACCCAGCTTCTTTAAGCCCATTACGAACAACTTAAAGAGAACCAGTAACCAAGCACTTGATCCAAAGGAGTAGGTCTGCACCAGCCTAGCTCAGCTCCAGTGGCAGCGAGCTGTTAGCTTGGCTTAGGCACCACTGTGGAGATGCTGAATTACAACCAATGTTCAGACTAACTGCATTGTCTGAGCTGGGATCCTCAGATACATGCTCCAGTCTTCCTTCAAGAGCCCTCTTACACCTCAAAAAACATTCTATTAGTGACCTTATATGATGAGGCATCAAAGATTTTAGGGTATCTTTGGCTATTAGGTGAAAAAAATCTTCGAGAGCCACATTCAGAAACTTCACTTTTGAGAGTCACTCAGTGATGCATCAATAGTTTTACTGACTTTTTTTTCTTTAAAGAACAACCCACAACTCCATTTTCAACAACTACTCCTAAATATTTTAAATTCAAAATTAGGTCAATACTTGTTGCATAGTATTGTTCCTTTGTAAAAAAATTGTAACATTAGAAAGAAATGTAACATGTCAGAAGCTGAGAGTTATTTGCAAAATTAAAAAGGTGAAGGGAATTTAAGAAGCAACTTTGGTTTTGATGCGATTGAATCAGTCAAGGGAAGACACTACTCAATGAAACAAAACAATGTCTCTGTGAATGAAATCAAGTTTTTCCATTAGCAACTTCTTACCTGCAAGATGTTAGTGAAGAAGTCATGGTAGAACATTGGCCAGTCTTGCCGGCCAATATCCACAATGACTTTGCAGAGCTTGTTCCTGATGAAGTAAGGCAGAGTTTTATGGTGAGCTAGAAGGAGCTTGGGCAGGCAGCTGCGGATCTCCATTTTGTCTTGAGATGGGACCCCAAGCCACATCTTATTGATCAGGTTCTGGAAAAGAAACAGACCTCCCAAATGAGCTCATCTTAGATACCTGACCTGTAGATAAGGAAGCAAGGAGGCATTAGCAAGTTAAACAGATGTTTCTCTCTTGTTAGAGCTCCAACACTGGCTCACTGGGCAAAGAGCTGGAATTTAAGATGCTTTGACTGCTGAGCAGTCCAGGATCAACCCTGACATTGTTAACATGGAGAGGTGAGTGTGTGCAAACCACACTAGGCAGAACAAGAGCAGCTAACAAAGGGCAAACTCCACATCACTAACCTGGAATCTGCTTTGCTACCTAACAGGATGCAAAGGCAACTGAAGACAGCGATGGCTCAAAGCTGCTGAACAAACTCACTGAGCTTGTCAGACAAGTCACTCAGTATGTGGGGATGAGCTCTAAAAACCCCACCACTAGCATATCTGATTTGTATAAGCCATCCAACATTAGTTTCACTGGAGATGGGTTTCAATGACCCAGAAATTGCTACCAAGATCTCTTTGAATGCACCATCATTTCTATTAACGGACAAGTAACATCAACCAGCATGTTACCATTACAACTGAGTGTGGGTCAAGTTGTCAGGCATATCAAGTATTTCCACTGTCTTCTAACCCTGGACACCTGATTTTCAAGCATCACCTTGTTGAAGCAGAAAAAAGAAGAGAAGTATCATTTTCAATGACTGATGCCACTCAGGTCTCTCAAAGCCAAGCTGGAAGGTCACCTTGCTGTGACAGGGCACCACTTTAGCAGAAAGCTTTTAGGCCACTTAAAGTCGGACAAAATCCATGAGAAGGCAGAGTTGCAAATTGCTTTCCTGCCACTCTATGATCCCATTTAAGAGCTCTGGAGCATTAGGAGACGAGCCTCTCAGGATAGCTTAGTGCTACTGAGGCAATGTCTGTACCCATCTGCAGCCACATCACTTGGAGAACCCAGAAGCAGGAGATACAGCAAAGAGGTTTGTTGCGGTCAATGGCAGATTATTTATCATCAAAGTAGATCCAACTCACACTACAGATGTAGTGTAGAGACACCAGTCCACAGCAAAGAGGTACAGAGGTATATTTATATATTTAGTTCCTCAAAGAGGTTGCTTTTAGGGTTTTCTCACCAAGAAGATCCAGCAGTATTGGTTAAAAATAACAATGACCCAATCCTCAATGCAAGTCCAGAATGAGTTTCAGAAGCCACAATAAAACTGGAAGATGCTTTAGTTTTAAATGCCAATTTAGTTTTGTCCTACTCATTTGACCTGAAAGTGGCAGCTTTCTCCACCTTTGAAATGGGTTTGAGAAGATGTTCTCTCTTCCAAAAGCAAGATGTGAAAATGGTTCATCTGGAAGAGG
Organism: Brachypteracias leptosomus; assembly: GCA_013401335.1. Taxonomy (NCBI): domain Eukaryota; kingdom Metazoa; phylum Chordata; class Aves; order Coraciiformes; family Brachypteraciidae; genus Brachypteracias; species Brachypteracias leptosomus. The sequence continues at coordinate 146,603 of VYZX01003466.1, forward strand.
GTCATGAGGATTTTCACTCCAGATCCACTGTTAACTTCCTAGACATTCTAGAAAATACAACATTCTCAGGAAGTTTTGGAAATGATCCTTGTGCTTATATACATGCTTCTAGCGATATAGTACTCGTAGGCAGTTGAAGATTGATGACTATGGCCATGAGGACCAGCCAGTCCATGAGGACCAGTTGAATGCACAGCACTACAGTAGTTAATTGGAAATTCTAGCTCCTCAATGGAGAGATCCTAGTCTGTGGACTCACGTCCCTCACTTTACATTTGGGTAGTGATTTCTTCATTCTGCTTAGTTATGGACACAATTACTTTTTCATTACTATCTCCCCCACCCCCACCTCCAGAGGAGCAGAGGCTCAATAATCAAACATGTTTTCCTCTTCATGAAAATCTGTTTAATTATTGCAGGCTGCTGCTGTGTGACATCCATCCTCAGAGCAGAGAACACCACCCACACCATTTGTCACAATTACTGCTTTCCGAGAGGAAGGCAAACCATGCTCAGTTTGCAGACGGAGTCCAGACTCCCTGTGCAACCTCAGATAAACGAGGTGAACATTTTAAGTGAAGAAGTCAACAATGACAACATGGATAATTTGTCAAAACAACACAACTTTTAAGAACAGAGTTGTTTGCTCTACCCAAAAAAGCAGCCCACTGCAAAGGATCTAAAGTCCCTCTGATTCAGAAACACAGCTCAGACACCCAACCCAGACAAGAATGTGAAGCAGAGGTCACAATGGAGCACAATATCATCAGGAAAACCTATTGATTATTGGCCAAACCCCAGAATATTGTTAGGGAAAGATATTGCACTGGTCACCGAGAAGTCAGGTGATAAAACAGCTCTTCACAGAATGCTTCTGGTTCTTCCAGTCAATACACAAATCAATATTTAGGCTTTTAACCATAACTTTGTCCTTTTATAAGTGGGTAAAGAGTGAGATGTGGTCTTCTTAGGAAAAAAAAAAGAATCTTATCTCTACAACTAGCATATAAGCTTGCGGAACGTAGTTCAGGAGCATTAACCACAACTACAAGATGTCAGAAAAACAAAAGCAGCTTTATCTTCTCTTAGCATTAGAGTTTGCAGTACCTAGCATCAGGTAATCATGCACCTATTTCTGACCATAAGAGAGTCTAAAAGCACTAAGCTTCTTAAAAGCATGGTGCAGAAAACTCAAGCAGCCTCTGAAATGGTAGGTAATTTGTACTTGGAGATGCCAGGAAATTAATTCTTCAATTTGTACACAAAGATTCATATTCTTCTACTCTTAGCCTGCTATTAAGCAACCTCTCTCAGAGAGAGCAATAAAAGCACCCTTTATCACCGTACTTACTGGGGCTGCCATTTCAGACAAACATTTTCAAATAAAATTGATCGCCACATAAAACTGCAGCAGACAGAAAATGCACTAAGCAGGCAATGGTACACATCTTACCTCAAATACAGTCAAACTGTACATCATGACATAGTCGTTTCTTGTACTTGACAGGAAATAGAGGCAGAATCTCCAGGCTCCTATCTGCTGGGCAAAGTTATTTAAAAGCTCCTCTGAAAAGATAAAGTATTAAAAAAATTACATTAGATTTCAGCTGTAAACAAATCCCAAACAATGTAGCTCAATAACATGCTGAGCACAGAAGGAATCCCATGTTCAGGGAATGACTCAACCTGGAGGAGGGAGAAATAAAAATCACACTCCAAAGTATTAAAAGCAATCTAATGATAGGCTTTAATGAAAACAAAATAAGTATGTCATTTTAGACTACAGTTTTGACATAAATACTACACCAGACTAATAGCTGACTATTAAAACAAATCACACAAATCTTTATTACAAGCATGATCATTTTATCTCTAAAAGCCAAATGCTGGGACACCAGGTCACTGTGAAAGACCAGAGGGATTCCAGATCACACAAAGCATTAAAAAAAAAATGCTCATTTTAATGTGATTGCTCCAAGAGCCATTGACTTTACTGTAGGTCAGCATATCAAAAACCTCTCAGAACACTCAGGTACAGAATTTGGTCATCCCCCATCAAGTGACTACAGACCAAATGTGGCAAAGGGAAAAGCTGCCAAAGGCTGATCTACAGGCTAATCAAATTTAAGCCTTAATCAACTGGTTTCTTTCCTGCAACTTAAGCAGGAAAACAGGGGATGCTGAAGGCTTCTCCCTTTTCCACAGCATGAGAACTCCACAACAACAACCACCACCACCACCACCCAAAAAATCCCCAAACAACTTGCCTAATTGCTTATTCTTTATTTTACCAGGTTTCTAGGAAAAGCCTTTCATGCTGACCATACTTTTGGCACTGAAGTTCGAGATGGTCGAAGTTTGAAAAGAAAAGCAAATTGCCTTTAACCACAGATGCAAGAAGCTAATCCTGAACACCTCAGGGATCTCTGCTGGCTTGCAGGACATCTTTAATAACACCAGCCAGAATGAAACCTTGCTCATTATTCCGACTTGTGATTTCACATTTAGGTCTTCTGCTTTCCCTTCTTAACCCTGAACAGCTCCGAAGTCCATGCTGCATCTCTAGGCAGGAGGTCGAAGTCTTTCAAGACATGCGATTCAACAAGATAGAGGTGGAGAAAAATGTAACATCCTTCTCCTGCCCTAACCAACTTACTACCTTTGATAACAAACTGCATCTCCATGCCCACAGCAATAGATGGTTACTGACATAAATATCTATAGGACCTGCCATGGAATCTCCAAAACAAACTACATAAGCTTTTCCTTCAAGTACATACAGGAGAGGCTAGGATGCCAGTTTGGTATCAGATAGAGCACTTCCAGCTGCTGTATTTAACAAGTCACCTCTGCTGAGGTCTACAGGCAGCAGAATGCAAAGAGGACCATCCTTTAGAAGTGGCATGAACTCACCTATCTCGCGTTTCCGCTCATTTGTTGTGCAATTGTGGAAAAACTCTGTCATTAGACTCTCCAAAGCCCGTAGCGAGGCCTCTTCAGATGCCTGGGAACAAAATTTAAAGAAATAAGTTAGAACTATCTTTCACTCCAACTCACACTCAGGAGGTTGGTATCCTTCATGTCACAGATGCACCCAAAAACCAAGAGCAGCATGAAGTCCAGGCAGAGGGCAAAATGATCTGGTGTCAAGTAGCAACACAATCTGTCCACCACAAGTGGAAGGACCATTTGCTCAGCTGCATTAACAAAAACAATACGAAGAGTTTCCATACTTTTTTGGTGCCATTTAGTGATTTTAAGTTAGCTCTTCCTTGTTAAATAATTCTCACAAAGACAGCAAGTTCAAGTGAAGCTGCTTTCAGATGTTTAGAGATAATAAATACAACAATAGCACAGGGAGTGTGAACTTCGAGGACTCCTGGCATGTATTCCTATCCTTGCCTTGGTGCCACGTGTGACACCAAAAGCTGCTCAGGAAGCAGCACCTTGAAAGAATAAGGTACTTCCAGCACTTTGAAAAGCAATATACAAGTATTCAGCAATATGATTCAAGGAAAAAAAGCTAAATTTGAGGATGGGGGGAATGTAACGTTACAATTCAGCAGTTACAGCTCAGTGTTTATAAGTCCTAGAAAAAAAAAATTACCAGAATTAGTATAGAGCCATTGAACGGTCACTATAGTTTTGCAGCTCTCTGGAGTTGGGATGACTTTATTCTAGAAACAGCTCCCCACCGAGCTGAGCCTCTCCAGCTGCACCATGCTTCCCTCACCTTCTATGCCTGATAATGGAGAGCCTCTGAAAACAGCCCTGTGACAGCACAGACCACGCCATTAGTCATTCCTCTAATGTTTCCAACACATGCTATCAATAATAAATGCATCAAGATTCTAGCCCCAATCTTCCTCTGCACAGAAAAAGTAAACCATTAAAGAAAAAGTTCTGCCTCAAAAAAAAAAAAAAGGGAAACAAGCCCCACAACTGGCAGTCTTTTGCAAAGAAATAAGCAAGTGAGAAACACTACGGGACTTCTGCTAGTTCCCATTTCAACGTCCAGCAGCTTCCTCAAGGACCACTGCAGTGCCAGGCAGCAGGAGACCCTCCTCAAACAGCCTAGGGCTGAATGAACCCTGCAAGAGAAGAGATGGAAATGGATGCTCTGTAGGACACCACATTTTCAACTACGTAGCAAAGGAATACTGAATTTCATCCCACCTTTCCTCTTCCTTCACCCTTTTTCATATTTTTTCTTTTTGAAGACCTGCTCTAGCAGGCAAGGACTATTTTAGCAAGAAACTTTGTTAGTGGGAAATTGAGTTAAAATAACCTACCATCAAATCAAAGCCTCTTTGCCAGCCTAATCAAGATCAAGTGCCCATTATCACCTCCTTAATCCATTTACACATAGCCTCTGCAAACACTCCCTGCCCCTGTCAAATTCCCATTGAAGCCACCAAAGTCTCCTCCTCTTGCCAGTCACCATTTCCCAGGTAACAGCAACACTATGGATAAGAGACTCACTTTAAAAGAATAAAATATTTTATTAAATGGTATGCTTAATGCCACCAGGATATGGCCATGCTGCCACTTCTATGCATTTCTTTGAGATATTGCACATTGTGGCAAGTTTCTCCCAACTAGATCCAGACACACGTATCCAACATTTTCATAGATCCCTGCAGTTTACCTCTCAGAAAATGCTGGTGAGACAGACTCCATGTCAAGCAGCTGATGTTAAACCCTCAAAAAGGAGTTTCCAAACACTAGGCAGAAGAATTTGATGCAAATTCCTCTATAAGAAGCATTGTTCTCCCACTCCACCAGCCAAGATCAAGATCACCTCAATCCACAGAGAAGTGTTAACTCTTCACACAGGAACGGCAGAGCTCAATCTTTTTCAGATAGTTAACTCAATCCTTCTTTACGAAGAGTAAAGTCATGTTTTTTCCAAGGTTCAAGATTTATTTCCTACTTTTGGAAATAAATTGCAGAGTTGTCATAAATCTCAAGCATCTGACATGTCCTCCTAAAACACAGGAATCTGTAAGTGTTGTGCACTAGCATTTAGACCTGCTTGCTTACTTTCATGTGTCACTAACTTGTTGACCTAACTAGACTGATTGAGGACATCATCATTGGCTGGAGGATCTGCTGGATCTGGCAGCTGAGACCTCTCCTGCAGCGGCCGGGAGATTTTGAAGATGACAGAGCTAACTCCTAAGAACACACTTATTCTTTTATATAAAACACCACCACAACGTCCATCGAGTCAGAAAAGAAAACAGAGAGCACAACTCAAGCATTTTATGTAAAAAGCCCAGGCTGGCCAGAATCCAAGGCCAACTTGTGCAGAAAGAAACAGGGTGACCTCCAAGATTGTTTTCTATTCTTATTTGACTTCTGGCTGTTCCAGGGGCTTGGCCAAACGAAGGTGGAGTAGCACAAACTGTCTGAAGTAATCACACCCCAACCCAGGACAAGCTCTGCAAACAGGAGAACCTCCCAGGTCTTCCTCCAGGTGCTATCTGATGGCCACACCAAGCACAACCTTTGTTAAAAAGGCACTTGCTAATGCCTGTTGGGTATTCCTCAAGTTAACCATTCCTGGAGCACATGGTCATCACCCACCTTCCAAGCAAAGGCTCTGATAACCAGGTCATTGAGCTAAAGAGGACACACATGCTGTTGGAGAGGAAGTCTGCTGTACCTACAACCAGACACTCCAGAAAATAGATTATATCTGGTGGGGCTATAATAAAAGTCAAGCTGTTTGTAGGACCTGCAGCTGTACCTGTAACATTTCCAGCTGTACCTCAGCATTATCACTCATGTTGATACGCAGTTTGCTTTCTCCTAGGGCTTGGTGTTTACTCAGTACCAAAGGAAAGAACAGGAAGATCTCATCAGGGTTTACAAACAGAAATGCTGATGAATCCTGACATTGAGAAGCAATGTGTGGACATGAACTGCTTTTGGTCTGACAGGATCAAACCCCACAGGCACTCAGAATCAGCAGCACTCACTTCACTGTCTGGTCCAAAATGGAGCCATTTCGACCACAGGCAAATTTTTAAAGATTTTCAAGGAAAGTCACAAAGTCTGGACCATCATTAGAGTTTACTGCAGATGTTCCAGGTGAGGGCTGGCAGTTTGACCCACCTTCAGGAGGCATTACAAAATATTCAACCATTAAACCAGAAACACTTCCAACTCATTTCACAAGTTGTAAAATCTGACCCCTTCAATGTCTCAGGCTACTCTGGGCTGGATTAAACTGCCAGGAAACACTGCTTGCTCTCCTCTGTCAACCACTTAAGAAAAAAAATACTCAATTCTACAAATCCCATTTGTAGAGAAGGTAATGTGAGCTTTTCACCAGGAAAACCTTGACATGCCATCATCCACATCAGCTCCACTGCTTCAAATTGCCCCAGTGCTCTGGTTGAACTCAGATCTGCAGGCCGCTGCAGGAAAGGTCTCAGCTGCCAGATCCAGCAGATCCTCCAGCCAATGATGATGTCCTCAATCAGTCTAGTTAGGTCAACAAGTTAGTGACACATGAAAGTAAGCAAGCAGGTCTAAATGCTAGTGCACAACACTTATAGATTCCTGTGTTCCAGGAGGACATCCATACTTCAACCTAGAAATTCCAAGATGGATCACAGAAACGTGTCATAGCTGGTTCTCCCCAAAACAGATGCTGTTAGTTGCTGCTGTGTGACCTTGGGTCCATGCTGCATGGCCAGGCAGGTGCTAGGTCCACCCTGAGTCTACTGTTCCTGGAATTGCCCCATCTGATCTGAGTGTGACTTGGTATAGATCAGGGTGGGAGAGAGTCACTGTCAATCTATGTCCTCACCATTCCTGTTTTTGCCTCATTAAGTTTGCTAAAGGTGTTTCATTAATAGTTATCGAACTAGAGGCGTATAGCTGCTTACTCATACCATTTATCTCTGAACTCCAGCCTTTAACAGCAGTCTCCTACAACCAGAAAAAGGACACATTGACAGCTGAGGCTACGGCTTCCTATTCTGACAGAAATTATGAGATTTGCTACAAAGAACTTGCACATTCAAAGACATTCTCCATCCAAAGTACCAAATGAAGGATCTACAAAACCTGTGTGTACCAGCTGATTTCAGGGCTAGTGTTCAATTATGCTTTAATATGTATGAGTCATTAAATGATTTTTGTTGATTAAGAAAAAAAAAAGCTGCTAACTTACTGTATTTTAGGCTGTTCAAAGTCCAGTTCACTGCACCTCAATAAAGCTCTAGAGAAGCAAAATCTTTGTATTTGCTGCTTAAACCAAGACTTGTAACAAGTTTGGTTTAGCCCATGACTGAAGCATTCGGGTAAGACAAGTTGCTCACCCAGCTCTGGCGAGCAACTGAGGAATGACTTTTGCATTGCAATTTAGACATTGCACATTTATTTCAGTAGAAGTCACAGCACTAATTTCAGTTTGCAGAGTACTTGATCATGCTGGAAGATATGAAAGTATTTTATAAAGCTATTTCAATTTTATTCAGAAGTGCTTTCATTTAGAGCTCACTTCCTATCTTTTTACTTCATTTTACATTCTCTGAAACAATTATTTCTTCTGGATGAAAGCTTTTGTCTAATGCTTTCTCATAAAAATACAAGCTGTTAACCTTTTAATGTTTGCTATTAGCAGTATTGATCATACAAATGATGCTCTAAATACAGCAACTCAATCTGATGACACCAGGAAGAGGAGGGTTTTATCTGTTGATATTTTTCTAATGTGTTCAGAAATGGATATCACTTCAAGGCAAAATTAAGGTAACCTCCCTAACAAAGCTTTTTTTCAGCAAGGTGTTAATGGCAGGTGCAACTTTACCAGTGTGACTTCAAGCAACCTTCAGGCAGCAGTGGAACACCTTCCACCAACCTGGAAGAATGGAGTTTACACCACGCAAGCTGAACCTTAAAACCATCTCCTTCAGTGGCAAGGAGGAGAAACGTTTAGAATTATATAATGTTTGAGTTGGAAGGAACCTTCAAGATCATCTAGTTCCAACCCCCCCTGCCACGGGCAGGGACACCTCCCACCAGACCAGGCTGCTCAAGGCTCCATTGAGCCTGATCTTGAACACATCCAGGGACGGGAGCATCCACAACTTCCCTGGGTAACCTGTGCCAATGTCTCACCACCCTCACAGTGAAGAGCTTCTTCTTAATTTCTAATGCAAAATTTCCCCTCTTTCAGTTTGAGCCCACTATCCCTTGTCCTATCACTACAAGTCCTTGTAAAAAGCCCCTTGCCAGCTTTCTGATATGCCCCTTTCGGATACTGAAAGGCTGAAACAAGCTCTCCCTGGAGCCTTCTCTTCTCCAGGCTGAACGACCACAACTCCCTCAGCCTGGCCTCACAGCAGAGGGGTTCCATCCTTGCATCATTGCTGTGGCCTCCTCTGGGCCAGCTCCAACAGGTCCATGTCTCTCTTGTGGTGAGGACTCCAGAGCTGGCCCCAGCACTGCAGGGGGGTCTCCCCAGAGCAGAGGGGCAGGATCCCCTCCCTCATCCTGCTGCCCACACTGCTGGGGATGCAGCCCAGGATGCCATTGGCTTCTGGGCTGTGAGCACACGTTGCAGGCTCATTCCCAGCTTCTCAACCCCTGCACCTCCAAGTACTTCTCTGCAGGGTTGTTCTCTGCCTAGCCTGGATTGGGTTTTGGGTTGCCCCAACCCAGGTGGCAGGACCTTGCCCTTGTTGAACTTGCACTGCTGAACCTCAGAAGCCCTCATCACATATATAAACTCTCCTGCAACGTCTCTACTCTTTAAAGAAAGCAGCCGGGACCTCCTTCTGTTTGGGAGCTGTTATTCACCACTCCTCTACACCCCATCACATTTTTCATTCAGACACCCACTCTTGTTCCATTCCTCCTCTGATACCTGCACTGCTAGCAAATGGATATCTTTTTCAGCACGGCTTTGGTTTCCTAATTTATTTGAGCCTGCTTCTACATCTCCTTCCTACCCATCACATCTCCCACCATCACCAGTGCAAGACACACAAGCCCAGCACAATTCAGCCTCCTCTTGGTTATCAAGATGTGGATCTAATCACGTTTTACCCAGCACTACTAAACCAAGTATCAGCTCCATCTACCAGCTTATGATCACAATGAGCACCTCTTCTAGGTGAGGAAGGCCTACAGTGGAGCACCACAATGTGACACCCTCTCGTCTGAAGCACTCCCATCAGGAATTGCTGGGGGTTAAGAAAAAAGAAAAATCACGCACACACCACAATGGCAGCTGTGAGTATAAAATAACTCATTATCACCCTGCTTTTGCTAAATTACACCATCCCACCTTCTTCCACCTCAGAACCTTCCGCTTCTAGGTTTGTGCAGTTACTTAGTACAGTTACACACAAACAAATATAAACCACTACACTTTATCAGCTGAATTTTCCTCCCTCTTTTTTATTATTGTAGATAATTAAGGAAATTCAGTCGAGACTAATAGTACACACACCTAACACGCATATGTACTAAGGTAATAATTTACTCATCTAAAAATTACTAGGGTGTTTTTCAGAGCTCCTCCTTGTCCGAGCCCTCACATAACATGCAAGTTAGCAATTACCCTCTCAGAAAGACTGTGGGTCATTGTGGGACCACAAAAACCTTCTTTTTGCTGCTATCAGCAAAGCACAGGTATTATCACACCTCAGTGAACCCATGAACAGCCCTGCCTCACTCTGAAGTTCCTGAAAGAAGCACAGTATTTTTAGCAACAAAAGTAGAATTATGAAGCGTTGTTAAAAAAAGTTGTACGGCACCCAACACATCCCCTCCAAGGGATGAATGCACGCTACCGAGAGGCAGAGCTGTGCAGCTCAAAGGCAGAGCTTACTACACTTACTACATTTCCTCATCCCTACATTTCATTGTTTTCAACTAGTGATTTTAGAAGACTGGGGTTTCACACTTATTCCCAGGGTCTCCTTATCAGTACAACTCACACAGGAGGTCTTCAATTCGGAGACAGTGTGCAGGCCCTGCGACATCCATGCTCCCTGGCAGCACGCTGCTGATGGTATCAAGAAACAGCTCGGTCTTTATTCTCCGCTTCCTTGTTGCATTTCAGAGATGTTTTTGTGGTTTAATGAACCGAAACTAGAGTCAGCTTCGCTCTGTGCTTTGAGAACAATTCAGGCTCGCGGGGCCATTTCAAGAGATCTCCCGGCTGCAGAATACAACCTGCTTACCTGACTAATTTGTTTCAAAGGCCACAACTTTGGCAGCTTACTTAATGAGACGTAGATTTTGCAAACTCATTTCTGTTATACTACAATTCTAGAAAAAAAAAAAATTTACTACAAACCCACAAATTACCATTCTACCTCAAGGCAATTGGTGGAATAACAAAGACACGAGGCTTCTCTTGATGTTCCTGCTGTGACGGTTCAGCACCAGAGCTGCTCAAGGCCCCTCTGCTCATGCAAGTCCTCACTTCAGGAATCGACATATTGTACTGAAACATCAGCTAAGGACTAAAAATGACCCCAGGCTGAACAGCACTACATAGAACAGGCTCTGGAGAGCCAACAGTGATAATCAGATCTCTTGAACTGCATAAAGAGATCATCTTACCTGTAAACACTGCCTGCTACACAAGTCATCAGGCACCTTTTTCAATACCCAAGGGATCTTATTTCTTAAATCTTATACAGGCAGGTTTAGTTAACCAGGCTTCAGGTGTTAAGGTTGAACTTTGACTAACAGGCTCAAGTGTCCAAATCTGATTCTTTCTAAACAGACGACTCTTAATTGACATAATCCAGTCGCCTATGTGTCCTCCACCAAGCATTTCGCTTTTGCTTTGCTGCTTACAAAAGACACTCATTACATGGAAACCCAGCAAATTCAGAGCATTACAATTCAACACCTACAAAGCCTCTCAGAAAGGCATGGGAGGAATAAAATAATCACAGCAAACTGGCACAAGCAAAGTACAATTTCAGCACAGCGCCGATACAAGCCACGCTCTTGCTGAGGACGAGCTCGGGAAAGGCTGGTCACATGCCGGTGACGTGCCAATTGATTTATTGAGGTTTCGCTGCTGGAGAAGACTTAGCAACACGTTATTTCCCCAAACAAGTAGTTGCTAAAATAATGATACAGAGGAGAAGTGTAGAAGTATCCAAAGCACACTGCTTCAGATCGATGTCCTGCATCATACCACTGCACATCACCATAGCACAGGGGTTCCAGGAAGGTACTAGCATCACTTTTTGGCTTTATGATTTAAATTTAACAATCCAGCTACAGTCACTAGACCTTCCCCAGCAGACGTTTGGTTCAGAGAGTTCTCAGCTGCTCGCCACCACTTAAGCCACCACTGCTAACAAAATTTTCAGTTTGGGTGTTACCCAAAAAAAACAAGCCATAAAGCCATAGTACGCTCTTCAGATAGACACCACACAAGGTGGATCATCTGCCAAGGGTGGTCAGCCAGGCACAAACCACTTTCTGGATGCTAAAACATCACATGGTGACTCTGTCTCCCTCCCAGAACACAGAAGTAACTTACCAGTGAAGTCTAGAAATTTGCAATTCTGAAGGGAACAGTTCTGCAATCTCAGTGTATGGGTCTATCCTTCCACTTCACCCCCTCTTTGCCACGTTCCCCAGAATGTGCCACATTTTGAACGAGCCTGTGATACCTTGGAGGGAGATCCCGTCCTTTCTCATAAGGCAGGAGCTCCAGGACCATGGTCACAGGGTACAAATCACTTCCCTTTTCTATAAGCAAATCTAGACTTGTAGAAATGGGAGCACAGGGCTGAGCCAAACAGATGCACACAACTTAATTCACTTTGAGAAAACACTTCTGCTTTCTTAGGCGACCTGAGTTTTAAAAAGGCAGGTGGGAAAAACATTCCAAGGCCATAATATTTTGGATACAAGTCTGTTGAGGGGGTGGTATTTGTGGAAAGAATAAAAAACCCGTTCATAAAAAGTTATTTCTAAAAATAAAAAGGTATTAAGAAAAATGAAAAGGTGTTTTCCATCTTCTTACTCAAATGGTCCAGAACAATCAATAGATTGGGAGCAGCATGTAAAATGGACTTAGAAAAGGTACCAGATATGGCCTTTTTAAGTCAAAGTCTGTTTTAAAAATCACACCTTTAAGTTTTAACCCAGTCTTTCCACGAAGAACACTATTCTTGCTCTTATAGATGGATATTCAACACTTTAAAATGCTAAAAAGCTTGTTCCTTATCACTTGTTCAAATGTGGCAGCTCCTTCAACTAGAAAAAAAGATTATATAGTGATAGCAGTCATAAACCTGGCGTGCTTGCATATCAGCACTAAGCCACCCAAGATGTACTAACAGGTTTTTAAAAACACGTCTCAAATACTTTCCCATCTGCAAAGCTGTAAGTATGCCCTTGTTTATCTGAGCCTACCAAAAACTCACAATAATACACTGACAAACAGCCCAAATTGCAGTTGTTAGCAATCCTAACTTAAGGACTTCTCTGAAAGCGTGCACATAGGCAGAGCTGGGAATGGAAAGCACCAGGACAAGCAAAAGAGAAAGCTAAATGTAAGAAGAAAACAGTTATTCAGCATATTTCTTGAAGTGGCACTTCTATTCAGATGCAGCTCCACCTACAGAAAGGCAAAGTCCTGCTGGGATTTTAACTACACTGACATCCCAGCCACTTGTTTTCCTGGTAGTTCTCTGATCTCCATTCCTGCCTGGCAGGATTAAGTCCATTACCTTGAGGATAAACTCTTCCAGCACCAGGCTATGCCAAATGACACCAGTGCAAGCTTTATGGTGAACCTGGGAGGAGGGCTGTACCTTACCCAATACATCACACCAGCCAGATCTGATTTCCAAGGCATTATGATCACACTACATAAAAATATGGTATTTTTTTAAGATCCTCACCCCCTGTCGAAGAGAAGACTGTGATATTCCTGACGAGCACTAAAATTTGTACTGGGCATTTAAGATTGCATAATGAAACTATCATGGATAACACTTATCACGGGAATAACTCTGCATGGCTTTTTTTTTTATTTGCAAATGTTTTCAAAGGACAGCACATGCAGTAAGAACATCTAGTCCACATAAAGAAAAACAAGATGTTGATATCTACAATGCTTCAGCACTTTGGGCTATTTCACAACAATACTCTACTTCTAACCCATCTTCTGCAGCTCTGGGGCAACCATTGCATGCAGCCTCCAGTGAAGGTTGTAGGGACCTGCCCCAGGACCAGGGGGTTCTGATAGTCCAACACACAACTAGACTTTGGTCACCATGACCTGGCTCGCTTCATCAAGTGTCAGCAGGAAACAAGAAGCAGCTGAAATTTTGCTGCCAAGCAGCCTTTCCCTCCTTCACCTTTGCCCCACCAAACTTTCTCCTGGGTGGCTGGCAGGAGCAGAGGAGCAGCTGGTGCAGCCCTTGGACACGGGAGCAGGAATAGCCTTGCTACCTCACGCTCGCACAACAGAGGTGACAGGCCATGGATTGCATCGTCCTCTTTTTTTTTTTTCCTTCACTTTTAGAATCATGGAATCGTTCTGGTTGGAAAAGACCTTTAAGATCATTGAGTCCAACCATTAACCCAGCACTGTCAGGTCACCACTAAACCAGGTCCCTCAGCACCACATCTCCACAGCTTTGAAACCCTTCCAGGGATGGGAATGGGACTCCAACACTGCCCTGGGCAGCCTGGGCCAGCCCTTGACAATACTTTCAGAGAAATTGTTCATCATGTCCTCCCCTGATGCAACCAAGCTGACTTTAGCATCCTGACAAGCCAGTACACAAAACAGATGAGTACGTTCCTTTCTCCAAGGAGGTGACAAAAAGAATCACAATAACCCCTCTTGGGAAGAAATTCATGCTACAATTAAAGCCCTAATAAAATATTAAGGCAAACTGCTAAACACAGACTTGCAGACCCAGCCACAAACTTGGAGATGCTAAAACAAAGATAATTTGGAGCATGAATGCTAAGTGCTGGGAAATGGTAAGAGAAATGTGATTCTGGGCACAATCCCCATCGGAGCGGGATCAGAAAAGATTAGGAGGAAGAATTAAGGCATTTGTGATGTTGTTAGAAGAGTCTGAAGCACTTCAGCTGGAGCAAAACTTCCTATCCTGATTGTAAATAGAAAATTAGATAAAAAATGGAACAAAACATGGGGGTGGGGGAAAGGTAAGATTGGAAAAAAGTTGCTTCACCATAGAAACACCTTTCATGAAGTGTAGGTGGTCCTGAGCTCAGGCTTGGAGAAACTGCCCCGTTCCCAACCTTCTCCATTCCTGACCACGGACAGAAACCCCAGGGGCTGCCTGGATGAGTAAGAATTCTTGAACATCTGTAGGGAAAAAGCCACTTGCTACACACTTTATAAATAGTATGCTAAACATTTCATTTTGACAAAACAAAGCTGGCAAATGCTTTTTTTTCTCCAGAAGTAGAAGACTGCCATAGTAACACCTGGGATGCAGCAGTGACCCAAATACAAATATAGTTACTAACAGGAAGTATCTGTTGACTGATAAAGGATAATGATTTAGAAGGATTTTAGGAGACATTATTCTACCAGCCAAGTATCGGTCTATACATGTAAAAGCTTTAATTTTGCATATATCAACATCCATTAAGAAATATAATAGCAGCAGCTCTTTCTCCTTGATCTAAACGGCCACATCTAATAAAGTGCACTAAAATGACCAAAGAGAACAGAAATTCCTTGGAGCTTTTACGTATCGACTCTCTGAGTGATCTCTTCGCAGTGCCAAACCCCACTGCACGAGCTCAGCAGCACATGCCGGGCTTTAATGCTTTTCTACTAAAACAATCCCAACAACCAACACTCATCTATTAGTGGATTGCAATGATCACCACCTCACAGGAAAAGGCTTTTTGAGCTAATTTAGTAGATCTTGAGGCTCAATAATTTTGCCTTAATGCCTTTCAGGCCATCTGGAGACAGCACAGCCTACATTTAGCTAGCCAGGTCTTTGAAATATGGATTGTAGTTATTATAGATCCTGAAAGGTATTATCTACAACCATTCTGCTAAATCAGCTATTTTCTTCAGGTAAAAAAGCTTTCATTTTGGGCGAAACATTCTAAACAGCCACAGTTGAGACCAGCTTTCCTGCTGCAAACTCAGTTCTGATTCCTCTTTCTTCTAACTCTACCAGAACGAACCCACCAGAGGTTCAACCTTCACCCAGGGCCACCACTGGCTGACAATACCACTGAGGTGTCACAGCAGGCAGAGGCACCCACTGGCCATGCACCACACCATGCTGCACTCCTGCTCTGCTGCAGAACCAGTAATTCCTGGAAGAGCTCACCAGCGTTAAGTCGCAGCTCCTGCTTCATGATTTAATAAAGCGGGGATAATAAAGGGGCATAGAAAGTTATGAAGTGACTTGAAGGCCAAAAAAGAACTTCAAGGTTCCTATTCTCTGGTTTCTTTACTCAGTGGAGTGAGACAGAATGGTTTTAAAAAGGGTTTACTTTTCTTTTTAAGCTATGTACCATAAGGCATATACAGAAAGCTGACAGAACTTCAGACTACTACACCGCAGCGGTCTTGTTTTGACACTGTGCATCAGCCAGCAGTGTGGGAGCAGGCACTGCTGGGGGGAGGGACAAACACTCCAGCTCCTTCTTGGTCTCAAAAACCTCCTGTCAAGCAGAGGCCACCCCCTCACCATGCACGAGCACTTCCTGCCTGCCGCAGCACAAGCAGTGTGCTCAGCTTCACCTTCATGAAGCTTCAGCTTCACTGTCTTGAGAGCAGCCCTGAAGAAAAGGATTTGGGGGTACTCATGGACAAGAAGCTCAACATGAGTCGTCAGTGTACACCTGCAGCCTAGAAAGCCAATCGTATCCTGGACTGCATCAAGAGAAGCATGGCCAGCAGGTCGAGGGAGGTGATTCTCATCCTCGTGAGACCCCACCTGGAGTACTGCATCCAATTCCGGAGCCCCTACTACGAGAAAGATATGGACATGCTGGAACGTGTCCAGAGAAGGGCCACGAGGATAATCAGAGGACTGGAGCACCTCTCCTACGAGGACAGACGGAGAGAGTTGGGGTTGTTCAGTCTGGAGAAGAGAAGGCTCCGAGGAGACCTTATTGTGGCCTTCCAGTATCTTAAGGAGGCCTACAAGAAAGCTGGGGAGGGACTTTTTAGGATGTCAGGTAGTGGTAGGACTAGGGGGAATGGGTCAAAACTAGAGGTGGGTAGGTTCAGATTAGATATTAGGAAGAAGTTCTTCACCATGAGGGTAGTGAGACACTGGAACAGGTTGCCCAGAGAGGTGGTGGAAGCCCCATCCCTGGAAACTTTTAAGGCCAGGCTGGATGGGGCTCTGAGTAACCTGATCTAGTGAGAGGCATCCCTGCACATGGCAGGGGGGTTGGAACTAGATGATCTTTAAGGTCCCTTCCAACCCTGACAATTCTATGATTCTTCTCCATCTCTAGCTATGGAAAGACATCCCCAGAGCTCAACTGTTTCAGGACCAGACAGCAGCAGTGCAAATGCAACTTAAGCATCTTTAGCATGACAGGACATCCAGGCAGAGGGTTTCTGAAAAAGCAAGAAGCTACTGCAGTTGCCTCCTGCTACAACGATGTCCTTGGCCACCTGCACAGCAGACACCAGGGGTGGTCTCAGCAATGCAGGACTGGTTGGCAGCTCACAGCCCTGATCGAGCCTTAGGACCACCACCTCAGTCATGCCAACATACATAATAAATATGAGCTATTTTGGCAATTCAGCAGCAAGCTCCTTGTCAACCAAGAGTGCCAGAATAACCCATGGCTCATCACCTGGCCAGATGTGCTGCAATCCAGACATACTTTATTCCTTACCAAATAGGCTTAAACCATCACCAGGTCTCCAAAGGAAGTCTTGAGCAGAAGAAAATGGCAGTACTTACTGCTAAAAAAAACCCTTGAAGGGATAACAGGGGCTATATAATAAAAGCTAGGACTCTGCCGTGGAAAATTTAGAAAGATTCAAGCTATACACGCCCACTGCCTCCCTTCATTTTTTCAAGCTATATTTGCTTCACACAACAGGGACACAAGCTCCTTTGGATCTGCTGCTGTTACTTCTATTGTCTGTTTCCCACTTTGCTACACATTTAAGAGGCCTAGTGATAACCTGAAAGAAACAAAACTATTTATGCAACTAAAGCCAACATGTTTGAGAATCCTGTTTGCAGTTCTCTGACTGAAGGGCTGACTTCATACAACGCCTTTAAATCTAACACAACTGCATTTCCTGGAAGAAGTCCTTTTTCCCAAGCTGCTCTTCTGGTTGCTGGCAGGATACAAATCTCATGTAATTGAAGCATACATTTGCTAGGAGGTAATCACCTGGCTTCCAAACTCACATAGGAGTTACGAATGCACTTGCCAGGTGACTAGCACAGCTCAGGAGATCACAACTGAGCTCTGACCATTTCATACATCACTCATCTTTGCTAATGGAAGGAGAAAAAAGGTGGAAGAATGAGTGATGAGACAAACACATCACCTATTTGGATGCAAAACACAAGTGTGTTCAAGGACTAGTCCACGAACAATGTTTGTCTTTAAGCTGTTCACTAAAATCATTGAGAAGGATCCTAAAAGTTCAATAGGAAACCACATTAATACTTTGTGGTCTATTCATGAAAAGAAAAGCTTGAAGGGTGCCACCTGAGCACCCAAGTTGGAAGCAGATACTCTGTGTTTACAGGTTAACCCGACTCTATAGAAACCTGCTTGAGAAGTCCCTGTTTTACAATACTCCATTTTTTCTACAAAGATATCACAACATCATCACAGAAAGCCACAATCTGGATGCTGTACAAGAACTATTCAGCAAATATGCAACGTGCATGAGTAGCCTGACATGTCATGAGCGTGTAATCACCACCACACATGATACGATGAGCAGAAAGCTTGATACAGCAGGGCTGCTCTTGAGGAATACCTCATAAAGCAGAAGAATGAATCAAGCTTCCTGTGAAACCAAATAGCTTTTTAATGGCGTAATATTTCTGGGCCATTAGCGGCATTCAAGCACACCGAACTCGCACCTGCTCCACGACACAGTTTCTGAGCACACTGCGCATCACTGGTTTCCCTCCTGCCTTTGCTGGGGGCTCTGACTTGACAATTGGCTCTCAGCATTCCTTCCCTGTTAATCAAGCTCTAACTCATTGCTGGTCCTACTCCTTACTCCCATTTCAACCTTATTCAGCTTCAACTAATAAAATCTGCTTCCACGAGTCTGTATTTCCGGTAGCAGAGTTTAGTTATGATTTATTTGTTCCCAGTATGCCTCACAGCATCTCATCTTCACACTTTTCCAACTGTTTCCAGGAAGGAGGGGACACCAGCAGGAGAATATATCCATCTGTAAGTGCCAAGGAAACGAGAACATAAGGAAAATCCTGCACAGCAGTCACATGAAGAGTTACACCAGTAAACTCTGCAGCATAGCCAGATAGCTGCTTCTCAGCTCCCAAAGCCAGTACTCGGCTTGTAGCTGAACCAAATATTGGATGTTCAAGGGGAAAAAAATGGAAATGAGGTGCACATTCGGCCTGCTGAATTACATCTGTATGAAGGCAAGGGAAGACCTAAGAAGTTCTTCTGCCACCTCCAACTGTCAGCACACACCCTGAAGCACAAAACTCTGCAACCCTTTCCCACACACAGAACTAAGGTTTGTTATATTTGACAGATTACCAAAGTCTCAGAACTCAGATGACTCAAATCATCTCTGTGAATCAGGGGAATTCACAGAGCCCACCTGAAGAACATCACTCTTTATTCTAGCTTTGGCCAAAGCTAAAAACTCAGGAAGAACTGGAACACTAGGCAAATTAAGTCAGGAGTCCATCCTGACCAGGCAGGTACATCCCACCCACCCGCAGACCCAGCAGCAGCACACTGCTACTTGGATTTATTGAGCAGACCACATCCCACCCCAGCAGACACCGAATCAGCAAAGCCCCTCAAAGGAACTAATGAAATTCAATTTAAATGGGCCACAGAGAACAGTTTCAACCAACCAGCAACAGCATACCCAGTAGCACACCAATGTGCAGATGTGATGATTTCAGCTCCTGGCTGAAGAAATTCACAACTGCAACCCAAGATTTCAGCTTCCTGCAGAAAAATGGGTGCAAGGCCTGAGCCTGCATTATCTAAGCCAGCTTCAGCTAGAAAAAGGTTGAAAATTGGATCAGTAACTAACTGCCTTGGCTTAGTGGGACTCTGGGTGAGACAGGGCAGGAGGCGGGTTTCCATGAGCAGATCTAGGGTTGCAGAACACATCTCTCTACTTACTGAGCAACTGCAAAGTACATGTTTGTGGCTTCCCTTTGGCAACTCAATAAATTTGGAGATATAATGTTTCCCTGCAGGTAGAACAAGGGAAAAATAAGAACAGCAGTTGTTACTTAGCATATCACTGCCAGTGCTTGGTACGGCGAAAGCAAGCAACATCACGATCCCCTGAAGACCGATTTCCACCTACCAGCCCTGCAAGCCTGGCTGTGAGTGCACCCAATGGATTAAAGATGTCTTCTCTCGCTTATCAAGGGGAAAAAAAAAAAAGATTGTGCAAATCACTGTGTCATATCCCAGCTCCATATCTCTCAGCAGGATTGTACATGGCTGGGACTGCTGCTGGGAGGCAGCTGAGGACCAGTACCTGCAGCAGAATAATGCTCTTCACAGAAAGGAATCCAGGTCATTCCTGCGACTTATCCGAGGCTAAATTGGAGGAGAATGAGGCAAGTCCACGGCTGGCACTGAGGAAAACCTGCAACTCCCACCGTCCTCTTGGACAAACGCTCCCGGGAAGAACTCCCCCCCTCACACGCTGTTCCAAGAATTCCCTCCCTTAACACCCGCGGGCCTCTCGGGGCCTCCAGGGCCCGCAGCTCCCGGCCGGGACGCTGCCCAGACAGCTCCCCGCATCAGACCCCGGGCCGCCCGGTCCCCGTCCGGGTGGGGAGGCCCTGAGTACTGAAGGGCCCAGGACAGGCCGCAGGCCCTGCCGAAGCACAGCATGTCGCCCTCCCCCGCCCCGCCGGGCTCCGCGGCGGCCCCGCTCCCCGCCCGCACTCACCATGGCTGCCGGCAGCTCCCGCGGGGCGGCTCTAGGAAAGGCACCGCGCTCCGTTCATCTCATGGCCGGCGGCGGGGCCTCTCTGCCCATGCACCGGCGAGCCCCCGCCAGCCGCAGAGCCCCGAGCCCACCCTAGGCGTCCCCTCCCTCCCTCCCGAAGATCCGCCGCCGCTTCCCAGCCCCCGGGCCTCCCCCGGTCGGCGGGGTCGGGGAGCCCCGGGGCGCTGGGAAGGGCCGCCGGAGGACAGGCCCGCGCGGGCCGGGAGGGCGCGGCGCTTGCCGGCGGAAGGGATGGGACAGATGGAAGTGGAGCACGGCGCAACTGCTGCTGTCGGTGCGACCGGTAGCTACACCAGGCGCATCCCGCCTCGCACCGGGAGGTGGCTCTGTCGGCCCCGCCCCGCCCTCCCGCCGGAAGCAGTGGCCGGCCCCCCGCGGCCAATCGTGGTCGAGGCGGTGGTGCTGGCGCATGCGCACCGGGCCGCGGCACGCCGCCGGCCGCCATGTTGGAGAAGGGCGCAGTGACCCGCCGGGCGGGGCGGGACGGAAGGTTGGTGTCGCCACGCCCCGGCGTGATCGCGCATGCGCAGAGGTCTCTTCCCGCCAGGCAGGAAGCCCCCGCCCGAGTCACGGGGGGAGGAGGGCGGGGCTCAGGCTGGCCACACACCCGAAGGCGGGGATTGGCAGCCGATCACGGGGCAGGGCACGCGTTGCCAGGCAACGATCTGGGCTGACTCCCCACCCCCGGGCAGCCTGAGCTCGCTGGCTTCCCGCCCCTGCCGGTGATTAAACAATTAAAATGAACTGGTGGCGGACTTGAAATGAACCGTCCAAGGTTAGGGCTGGGCCGGGCACTGGGTGAGCGGCAGATCTTCTCTATTGACCTCTCTGCCTTCCCAAAGGGGCGGAGGAAGGGGATTGATGGAGAGAGACCTATGGGTTGGAAAAAGAATAAAACGCTTTAATGATACAATAAAAAGAAATGTAATAATATTAATAAGAAAATAATGGAATATATACAAATATATACAAGGCCGATATCGAACTCCCCGATGATGATCGTGTCACCACTGAAGCTGCAGGGGAGGCACTGGGGAAGTCCCAGATTGGACTCAGCAGTAGATGGGAACCGGATTCAGAAACTCACGGATGAGATGGAAGGCAGAAGAATGAACAGAGTCCTCCTCGGACACCGGCCATTGAAGAAGAGTCTTGACCCTCATGATCCCTCAGCTTTACACTGAGTATAACATACATGGGATGGAATCCTTGTTGGTCAGGTTTGGGTCACCTGGTCTGGCCATTCCTCCCCACAGGTGCCACCTTTTAGCTTGCTTATGACTCTTTTACTTATGGCTCTCCAATGTAGCACACAGGATTTAGCAGTGACCTTGGTTTCTATAGGAGCAGATGTAAGCAAGTCCTGTCAGCAATGACAACAGAGCTACATGGTGTAGAAACCCGTTCCTTAAACACCTATTCCTATTGCCCAATGTGAACTCAGCCTGGGGCTCTTTGTGGCCCTCAGTTTTCCAATGCCTGACATGACCAGGAGATAAGATGTTAACGGAGAGATCCAGAAGGGTAGGTGAATTTAAAAAAAGGAAATCCATCCCCTGTCTGCTGCCTGACAAAACCAAGGAGCCTGGACCAACCAGAGCCCCAAACCAATAAAGCTAATACAGATCAAAATACTTCTTATGGTTCCCTAGCTCTCCTGTGGCACTCACAGTTACAGGAGATTGCTGGAACTGGTGGCTTAATAGGCTTTAGAGGGGACAGTATACATATGGGGATATTGCAAATGCTTGCAGTTACATTAGAGGATTAAACAAAACAAGAGAGGGAGGAAAATAAACCCTCTGTGGGGCTGTAGCTACCACAAGGCTCAACAAGAAGATTATGGTTGAGCTGTCCCGTGTGTATTCCACAGCAGATTTTCTTCCATGCTTTCAGCAGAGCGCTGACCCCACGGGCCCCCATCCTGCTCACCCTAAATCAGCCTTTCCCTCTGCATGGAATTGCTGCTCCTGGGCCACGCAGGCTGATAAAAACTCACCCAAATGGAGATGTGCAGCTTGCAGCCGAGCAGATGCTGCCTTGCCACACAGAAGAGAACAGAGTTTGCTACAACATGATGATGAATTACCATGTGCACCCCCAAGCAGAGCACCAGCTCCAAAACCTACCCTTCAACACCTCCAAAACTCCTCTAACACCCTCAAAACCCCTTCAACCTCTCAAAATCTCTCTAACACCTCCAGAACCTCTCCGACACCTAATCTTAAAGGGTTTTTTCCAACATAATGATTCTATGAAAAACTCTTGTTGAAACGTTGAAAACATTTTCGATGCCTCCAAAACACCCCCAACATCTGTGAAACCTCTCCAACACCTCCAACCCCCATCCAACACCCCTAAAGCCCCTCCAACACCTCCAAAACACCAGGCCGAGCCAAGCTACATGCCATGCCCACCAGTGCATTTAACAGAGGCTGGAACTGCCCTAAGATGCCATCTCAGCGATGGTTACATCAAGATATTGCAGCTGCGCTGGCAGAGGGCAGGTTACCATGGTGACCATTAAAAGGATAATCTTATTATCATCGTCGGTTATTCCGACAGAGTTGTTTGTTGACACGTGCTCCAAGGTGCACATTGCTGGCCGGGGAAATCCAGCTGCTGGATGCAGACCTGCTGAGCCGTGGACATCTTACTCCAAAGCTGTGGAGACCCTCTTCTTCCACCACTGTGTGTTTTGGGGCAGGGGTTTTTTTGGCTCTCCAAAACCAAAGTAGCTCCAGCTCCCTGGGTTGGGATGGGAGGGGTCTGGTGTGCCACAGGCACAGAGCAAGCTGGTGGAGACCAAAAGAAACAAGAGAAACCTTCCACCAAACTGCTGGTTCCTCAAAGGGAACTTTTATTCTCTACGCCTGTTTCCCCTGCAAACCCCCAGGAGATAACATCCAGTCTGGGACTTCATTGTGGCGTGGATCTGAGGAAAAAAACAGGGGAAAAAGACCATGACTGCCCCAAGGAGTGTGTTCCAGGAACACCAAAGTGCCAGAGCCTTGGCCTCCTTTAACCCTTTCCTGGGGCTCTGGCCATCCCTGGAAGGGTCATTTTGTAAAGAAAACAAGTAGTCACCCCAAGCACTGACTGCCTGCAGCCCTGAGGTTTTCATCTGAAGCTCCTCCATCTGCTTCCTAAAGAGGGAGGCAGCAAGGCTTCAGTGCCAGAGTCAGCCCCAAGGCAGGAGAAACCACCATCAATCTCTTTGTTGTTGTTTTTGTAACTTCATGTTTTAAAAAAACAGAAGGAAGGGAAATACCTCAGAGCTGAGCAGCTGCATTGGGAGACCAGGGAAACAGAATTCATGAAAATAATTCATCAGTGCATGGTTTATCCCTCGATTTTTAGTGTAAACATGCACAGAAATAGACTGAGATGTGATTTGAAGCCCTCTTATCAAAGCCTCTTGCGCAGATTCAGTCTTGATTCCAGCCCATCCAATCACACATGCAAATATTCACCACATTTCAGCGTTTTATTCCAGTTTTGCAGAGTTTGGGTTTTGCCTGCGGGGTGATCTGAGCCTAACGTCAGCCCAGCAGCTGGCACCGCTTCACTCGGCAGCCAGCCGTATATCTGTTCCATCTCCTTTTACCGCTCCCACCACAAATTGAGCTGTAACTCATTCCAAATGCGATGTGTAAATGAGCACCTTACCACCCTCACACCTGATGTAATGAGATGAAAAGGGTTAAATCGTATTTTAGAAGTACAATAAAGCAACTTTGAAATGCGAAGTTTCCTTCGGCAAACCCCAAACACTCCCTGTGCCTCGTGAATGCCTTGGCAACATATTTATTTATTTACAAGCTATAAAAAATACAGCAGGGAAAGGCCCCAGGTACAAATACCTGTGGAAAGTACAGAGGTGCGTAATTAGTTTTAAACCACCACCACAGCCTGCTGCTCTGGGGAGGGGATGCTCCTGAGATGCTTCTCCCCATGATGGGTGTCCTTTCTCCTTCACCTGCCATCACTTGATGCTGGGTGCAGGCACCCATTGCCTGGCATCCTGGGGAGGAGGGAGATCAGCTGGGGTGGTCATCCTGCACCCTCTTGTATCCCTGTAATGGGACCACCCACCCTGGCCAGGGTGGCTGTGGTGGGCAAGGGTCTCTCGGGGCCACGGCAGCTCCTGGCCAGGTCCTCCTGCTTCTGCCTCTGCTCTGCTCCACATCCCTCTGGGATCCATCCAGGACAGTTTGGGTTCTCAGGTGCCATGTTTTTGACACACTGATTATATCACTGGGAATGGCTTCCCAATTCACTGGGAATGGTTTCCCAGTTCCCATTGAAGGGCAGCTGCATCTAGGCTTGAACAAACCAAGCCCAGGGTGCTGAGACATTACAGGAGGTCCCCAAATAAGCAGGCATAGATGGAGCTCAGGCAGCACCATGTTTCAGACAGGCCTTGCGGGTCTGGTGTTTCATATGTTCTTGAAACAGAGGCCCGGAAATTTATCTTGGTGCCCGAATCACCCCTTTCAACAGCCTAAGACCTGGAGGAGCAGAGTGGGAGATGGGCCAAGGCAACCAAGAGCGGCTTGCTCTCTGACAAGAGACTCCACTTCTGTTACAGGCAAGGGAGGGAGGACTCGTTTCAGGCTGTCACTTTTCTAAAACCTAGGCAAAGTTCAGACTCTGTTCCTGCCTTCTGCCTGGACCTCAAAAAACTATCCAGGCAATGCAATAAGATAGTCTCACCTGCCTTTCTGTGACTCCCTGTTCTCAGCCTCCTATGGTTTTGGGAGGGGACCAGCAGAGGTGGAGGTGGTGATGGAGGAGGACAGTGGAGCTTGGGCTCCCATGGGAGAGGTCCCACCCCAAGAGGTCCATCACCCACCACAAGCTTCTGGGGGATCATCCACCAGGACCCATGCGGATTCATGACCAGCCTCTCGGTCCCACGCTTCAGTGGATGCTGCAAGGCAGCTAGTGGATGTTTACTGAGGTGGGTGTGGTGAGTAGGGAGCAGGGTCCCATCAGCCAGGCATTGCTGTGGACCAGCAAGGTCTCCCCTTCTTCCAGGAAACATGAGATGGAGGAGGCTGTGAAGCCAGAAGCCATTAGGGGCTCCCCGGGGCTGGGCACACTCACCTCTTCCCTTCCATGGGAGAGCAGCTCTTTTTCTCTGGGTTTCTTCTCCTCTCCACTCAGCCCATTAGCTGAGGCATTAAATTTTAACATTTTTTGTTACTCCTCAAAGTGCATTTCTGGTGAGTGGGTGCCTGGGTGGGTGCCAGGGCACTGGCGCCATACCCCGGGGGCCCAGGGGCCCATGGCAGTCTGGCTGTGCCTGCATCCTTCAGGCAGCAGAGAGCCTCCCCAGGGCCAGGTGCCTGCGGGGTGCTGATACTTCTCCCAGCTGCCAAGGACCAGTAGCAGCATTGTCGCGAACACACTGTCCTGGACAGATGACCCTGCCAGCTCCCCACATTGGCAGAGGGTAACAAGATGTCACCAACCTCCCACCAGCCCAGCCAGGCCAGCACCCACAGTATGGCCAGCTCAGATGCTGCCTGCAGCCCTGCCTGGTCCACATCATGTCTGGTTGAAGGACAACCATCCTACTGCCCAACCCTGCAATTTCCTGTGCCCTGCAGGAGCAGTCCCTGGCCATGACCACCCACCAGCATCATCCCATGTGCCTGCTGATGCCCCCACCCCTCATAGACTGCCCAGTGTAGGTAGGACACTGGTAAAAATCAAGCTCTGCTTGCAGGCACAGCCCAAGCCTGCTGCTCTCAAGAGAGGTTTCACTGCCCCACACAAACCACCCCAAGGAGCATGCAACCCCACAGCATAAGTCATCCTCCAGCCCCTCTTTGCCATGGGTGTCCAGTGAGCAACCTGCAAGGTGAGCTCTGCTCACCATGGATAGGTCCCAGGAGAACACAAGTCCTTGAAGTGCCTTGGGATAACAGGCTCAGCTTAATGGCAGGAGAAATGCTCAGGCTTGAAATAACTGTTGGGAGTGGATGGCTCAAGGATGAGCCCTGCCCTGAGGCATGATGATCACTGCTCCTGGACTTGGACAACATGTACTTGCCCAGCATGGTCATGCACACATGTGTACATGGAGCTCAGCTGTTCATGGGCATGCACTGGTCCCAGCCGTGCACACATGTATCACAGAGTCACAGAAACACAGAATCACGGACTGGTTTGGGTGGAAGGGATCTTTAAAGGTCATCAAGTCCAACTCCCCTTCAGTGAGCAGGAACATCTGCAACTAGAGCAGGTTGCTCAGATCCCTGGTCAACCTCACCTGCAATGGACGTGGCCTTTGCTTCTGCCCCAGGGTGCTGGAGTCAGGCTGGGGTGTGGGACCAGCATCGCTCTCAGTCTCAGGGACGTGGGGGGCACGCGCTGGTCCCTGAGCTGGTCCCAACAGATGGGGAACAGTGAGACTCCAGAGCTGCTTGGCAAGGGCATGTAGCCACACGGGCAAGGGGCTCAGACCCATTGTGCTGCCCCCAAGGTGGCCCAGCCTGTCCCCCAGGAGCAGCCAGACATTGCTGGCGTGGCTGCCCTGGCTTGCACGAATGATGCAGAGCTATCCCCTTTGGGGCAGGGACATCCATCGTGGAGCAAAGGTGCCATTTGTGGGGCAGGGACACCATTTGTAGAACAGGGGCACACTTTGTGGGGCAGGGCCAAGGCACCATGATGCTTCTGCCATATCCGGGAAGACTGGCATGCTGTGCCCAGCCACTCAGTGGGGAGCAGCCCACCAGGAATGGCTCCCAGACCACCTTGGCAGGGCATAGGGCACCCATGGGCACCCAGGCTAAGAGAAATCCCCCCTGGTTGTGGCACGTCCCCTGCACTGGCCAAGGCAGAGCCTGGGGAAGTCGGATGAAGACAGAGCATGTGTTCCTCGGTGGCAGCCAGTGCACTGGGAGGGTGGGTTGTGTTTGCCAGGTCTCAGCTGTGACATTGGCGATCCCTGAGGCAGCAGCTGGGAGCCGGAAGAGGGCGGCCAGAGCCTGGGCAGGGCTGGCAGCGGCAGCTGAGGGGTTAACTTCCCAGCCTCACCGCATGAATCTGGAGCTATTAATACTCGAACACTGGTTTAGCTGTCAGAGCTGAGAGCTGCTCTGCCGGTGAGATGAGCCCCGTGGAGCTGCAGCTCGCTGAGCACGCAACTTTCCTCCGCAAGCACACGGGGCTCCTGGCCCGGCCACCTGCCTTGCAGATCCTGCCAGATCCTGCCAGACCCTGCTGATCCTGCCGGATCCCAACAGACCCTGCTGAACCCCACCTGCAGCACGAGGGACACTTTTAATGGCAGCACTGTGGGCACCATCCTCTGTATCCACCACCATTCGGTGCCACATGGGTGCTAGGTGCCAGAGAGGAGCAGCCGCTTTCCCCAGGCTCTGAAGCACCGCAGGACTTGGTTGAGGTTTCATCCCACCCTGCCAGACATCTCGGCCTGGGGAGTGCCACCCCAGGTCCATGACCACACCCCCCTGAGGACCGGTGCTGCCTCCGGCTCGGCTGCACAATGGGTGCCAGTGTGATGTTGGGCACCACCAGCCCTGGAGCAAGAACGACGCAGGACATGGCACAGCCTGACACTGCCTCTGTGCGCGGTGAGCAGCTGGCCCCAGCTCTCAGCCCGGCCGCGTGAAGGGCTCCCCAACACCATGGCCCCAGGTGGACGAGCCTGAGCCTCTGGCTACCACGGGTGAAGAGGAGGAAGATGCCAACACCCCTCTGGCACTACCTGGCCTGTGGTCCACCTCATCCAGAGGCCACCAGAGCCGAGCGATGGATTCCTTCTGCTTTACCTGCTTCCAGAAAGAGGAGCTGCAGCCCCTGCACCTGCACAGGTCAGTGCCACAGTGCCTGGCTGGTTGGCATGCCGCTGGTGGGGACATGCCATGAGCCCATGAAGGGCATGGGAGCATGTTACCAAGCTGGGCTGGGGACGATGCCTGGCATGGGAGCTGTCTGCCTTGGCCATACCAAAGTTTTCCTTGGAGCAGGCACATCCTCTCCGGGCCAGAGGAGACCAGGGCCCGGTGCCGTGCTGTGCCATGCTGTGACATGCTGGGGAGATGATGTGTGCACAACATGTGTGTGCATCCAGCATGTGCTTCCCCGGCAGCAGCTCTCCGGGGTTGTCATCCTGTGTCATGTTGTGCCATGCCGAGTGGTGCTGGTGTGCCCATGGTAGTGGTGTGCAATCCCACAGTATCTCAGAACCATCTGTGCTGTGCCATGCCAAGTGGTGCTGGCGTGCCCATGGCAGTGGTGTGTGAACCCATGGCATCCCAAAAACATCTCCCAGCTCCTGCTCACTTGAACAGGGTCCCTGGACAAACTCTGCTCCCAAACTCCTTGCTGCCATCCCTGGGGCAAAGGCTGGATGGGGGGCCAGGGGGCCAGGACAGCTGGGGGGTCCCCAAGGAGGGTCACAAGGCTCCCCAAGGCCTGGTCCTCTTGGCAGTGGCACTGGTGCTCACCTCCCTCCTCCCCAAAAGCTCCTTTCCCATCCGTACTGCTGAGTGGCAGCCAAGGCAAATGTGACGGTGCCGGAATTAGCCAGGCAGTTGACAGGGATGCGAGGTGTGAATGCTGGCACATGTTGTGCCCAACTGCTCCTCTGTGGCACTGAGCCACTGCCAGCACCCGTCCTGTGCTGCCATCCTGAGAGCAAAGCTCTCACCCTGGTATGGCCAGGAGCCCCCCACAAGCCCTAGTTGCCCATGGCGAGGTCCGAGGGGGATGGCAGTGGTAGGCTGATGGCCAGGCAAGGCTATCAGTGGGGCCATGGGTGAGTGCCAGGCCAGGCAGCCTATCTGTCTTCCTGGTGTGCAAGAAACTACAGGATTTGCTTTGGTGTAAATTATCATTTTTTGAGCCTTAATTCCCAGGAGTCGCTGCCCATGAGCTCAGCACTGGCTGGGAAGGTGATGGGACATGGGGGGACACCTGGGGACCAGGGATGGGTGTAGGTTCTGCTGGCTGGAGCGGGGCACGGAGCATCCCTGTGGCTCCTGTCTCACAGTCTGACCCGGGGTTGGAGCCAATCGGCTGCATCCAGCCTGTGCTGGGCCGCGGGTGGCACGAATTCGGTGTTCTCAGCCAGGGAGAGGAGAGCCCGGAGTGGCACTGAGGTAGCCCGAGGTCCTTCGTGGTGGCCGTGGGGACTACCCCTTCCTGCATGGCGGGGATGGTGGAGGATGGACACCCTCAGATTGTCCCCAGAGCCTTCTCCCTGCCCTTCTTCAGGGTGGGCTGGACTGTGCAGGGCTCCCCGTCCCCAGATGCTTGCTGTCCCCAAACGCTCCCCTAGTTGTCACCAGCTTATCCCCACCACCTCCAGCCCATGGGGACAGGACTGTCATCACCTGTCATTGCCGGCATAGCAGCTACCGGGGTGGGCTCTGGTGGGGGATGCTGGCATCGAGACCCACCGGGTGCTCCCCACTCTGCCACCAACTCACTGCCCGAACCAGAGCGTTCGCATGGACCCAGGGACGTGGGTGACAAGTGCATGTCCCCGCAGCCTCGTGCCTGTCCCTGCAGCCTCGCTAGATGGTGCCAGGAGAACGGGCTGCGAGCGGAGGCGGCCTCGGGCGTGCGGGGCCAGGCGGTGCCGGGCGGGCCGGAGTGCCGGGCCCCTTGGCTCTGCCCGTGTTCCCCGTTCAGCCCCGCTTGCTGCCTTGGCTCCGGTTGGCGATGGGATGGGAAACGCGGGAGCTGTGCTGCGGCTCTGGGCAGCGATTCAATCGATGTCTGCGACTTCAGACCCAGATGGGGAGTGGAATTGGGATGGTATCGTGGCCCTACACCCCCAAATCCCACCCCCGCCCACAAGTAACTTGCTCTGCTCTTTTCAGAAGAAACCCATTCATAAGGAAACAGTTCTCTTTCCTTTCATCCCAGAATAACCATCATTATGCTCTGGAGTCAACACCACGTCCCTGCAAGTGGGCGTAGGCAGACGGTGCTGCAGGTTCTGACCCGGACTGTGCCGAGGGGGGCCAGCACACAGGATGCTGTGCCCTCTGCCCAGCTGGCTTGGGGGCACAGGACAGGGCTTCGAGGGCTGTGGGAGGGGAGGCAGCACCCCAGCAACTGCTGGCAGCAGCTTGGCGTGACCCCACTAGGCAGCTGAGCCATAGATTGTGCCCCACGGCACCTGGGCTGCGTTTCCTCCCTGACCTTGAGAGCGGCTGCTGGGAATCTCATCCTGGCAGCCACAGCAGGGATGCAGTGTTGACTCTAGAGCATAATGCTGATTACTATCACACTGCCTGAGGGGAACCACTGAGATGGGAGCCACTTAAGCCCCCTCCCCAGCACTTTGGGAACCTTCCACCGACCCCCTTTCCCCTTGAAATCCCCCTGGCTGGATACTATTCCTACGGACCAAGGGGGCACCCAGTGCCCTCAAGACGGGTGGTGCACCCTGATAGCGATGCAGAGGGGTGGCCACACAGGATGGCCAGCGGGCAGCAAAGGTCACGCCAGTGCCTGCATCATGAGGCAAGGCCAGCCTGGCTGCAGGGGCATGGTAGGAGGTTCAGCATTTGGTGGGTCCTATATGAGGGGGGAAAACCCACCACAAAGCAGCTCCCCAGGCTGAGCGTGTCCCCTCCGCTGACACTGCGTCTCCCAGCATGCTCCACTCCTGCGTTGCCCTCCCTGCTTCCTTCCCTGCCTGCTCCTTCCCAGGAGCCCTGCCAGCATCTTTGGGCAGGTCTGAGCCCATGTCATGGGAGTGTGCCAGGCTGTGGGCAGCTGTGACACCCTGACCCATGACCTGTATGGGCATGGCCCCTGCGCTCCCACTCTGCCAGGGTCACTAAACAATGACAAAGGGATGAGCTACCATCACTCTGAGTTTAGAATATTTTTGGCTTTTCAGGTCATTCCCTTGCCCTGTCCGAGCACATCCCCTGTGGCACAAGCCAGGATATTTCCTTTCCAAGCAGAAATCCCAGGGAGCATTCATAAGGAGCTGTGAGCTCATTGCACAGCTTAGGATCAAGCTAGGTGATGAATGTATTTGATCGGACTCCTTTCATCTCGCTAATCTTAATTAGTTATTAACATTCTCTAAGTGCTTTGAAGACCATGAGCTTGACGCAGACACTCACAGGTGCTCTTGGTGTTACTATTATTCAATCTGTGTGTGACAATGTGCTGGTCTGCAGCCTGGCAGTCGCAAAACGAGCTGCCAACCCCACAGAGCCCTATGGAGGCCTGCTGAGCCCCATGGAGTTCCACAGAGTCCTCCTGAGCCCTGCTGAGCCCCAAAGAGCCCCATGGAGCTCCACAGAGCCATGCCACAGCCTGGCTGGCCCCTCACCGACAGCTCAGGCTCTGTGCACCTGGGGCACGGCACAGCCCCATCCTCCAACACTGGGGTGGTGGCACTGGGAGCTGAGCCACGTGCAGGGCGAGCAACACTGTCCCTGAGGCACCTCACGGTCCCCAGGCAGGCTCCTTGGGCACCGGTGCCTCATGCCTGACCTAGAAACAGCCCCAAGCTATAAATAGGGCAAGCTGAAGGAGAGCTCAGAGGTGCAGCTCGGAACGCCATCAGTCAGGGGCTGCAGGAGCTGAGGAGCTGCAGCCGGGGGACAGCATGGCAAGGGCAAGCAGAGGACATGGAGGACAGCTGTCTGGCATGGGTCCTGTGGGAAGGGACGAGGCTGGATCCACTCCAATCCTGGAGTGGGGCATGTGGGGAAGGCTGTGGTGGTTTTCACCAGGACATGTCCTACTTTCACAGCGGCACAGGGACCACCCCAGCTCTGCCCCATCTCCCACATCATGCCTGTTCCCAGTGCCTTTGCCCCAATGATGCTCTCCTGCCGGGTGCCCAAGGCACCCACAGCAGCAGCACCCGTCCAGCCTGTCCTGGCTTGCTGGGTCACTGGGGTCTGGTGATGCAGGGGACAGCATTTGCACCCTGGTGCCACACAGATGCCCCCATCTGGTGGGGATTGACCAAACTCAGAGCATCCAAGCCATGGGAGCTGTGGCAGGGATCAGCGAGCAGAGGAGGGGTCGAGGGGACTGGCAAGTGCTTAGGGGCCACAGCTGCCTTTCCCACTGCCCAGACCCAAGGCCAGCAATGCACCGTGGGAGAAGGCTGGCAGTGTCACAGTAGTGCCTGGCACTGAATTAAAGTGTCACAGTGGGAATCAGCCTCTTGCTTTAAAGTCATTCATAAAAACACTAATTGCTCTGCACGCTAAACTGGATTAGAGCTGCCCATGGGTCGCTCCCTTGCCCTCCCCGGTGGTGGGAGGCTTGGGTGGCAGCAGGATGGCCCTGGACACAGAGGAGCAGGCCCAGCCAGCTGGCATGGCCATGGGAACAACCTGCTGTCACCTCTCGGAGCGTGGGGCAGCCCCGTGGCTTGTGTCAGCTCAAAGTGGCATTGCAGGGGCAAAGGGACGCAGCACCCAGCTGAGAGCCAAGGAAGTCCCAGGACAAACCCTGACCTGTGTTATAACGTCCCTGCTCAGCCCCAGGGAGTGCAGGAAGAAGACTGGATGAGGGATGCTACAAGAAGAACGGTGCCTACCCTTGGCCTTCCTCCAGCAGAGACTGCCACCATCCGTGGGGCTGGAGGTGCCCGGGAGCTGCCAGTGCCTGGCATTGGCATCACTTGCTGACCATGTTGTCAAACTTTAAGGAGGTTGAAAGGAAGCCCACGTGTCGTGTCTGCCTCAGCCACCTTTCCCTGGCTCAGTATGGATGGTCCCGCCATTCCAGAGCGTATGGGGGGAAGCCATGTGTCCCACCTATGTTTGGGAGTGGCACTTTGGAGGGGCTGCCTGCGCCATGGTGGGCACCACCTGCAGGGATGGAGGAGAAATATGAAGTCTTGGAAGGCTCAGAGAGCACAGGAGATGAGGAACCAGCTGACAGCAGGATGAGATCCTGTGCAAGGACATCTCCAACACGTGGTGGTGATGGTGGGAAGCCCAGATGTTCCAAGCTGGGACTATCCAAGTCCCTCTTGATGCATGGAATGATGAGTGGGGTGGGAAAGGGGTGACGGGACGGATCCTGACATGGGTCACTGCAGAGGTGCCTGTCCCAGCCCCTGATCCCCAGTACATCCTACCTGGGAGTGGAGATTGAAACACAGTGCTTGGGGGACTGAACCCCAATGCTCAGGGTTCTGAAGACCAGCGGTGAGGGGAACGGCTTGGCCATGGTTCTGGGACCAACGGCTGCTCCTCGCACCCAGCACCCCTGGCTCTATCCAGGACCAACCCCACCCGCAACCCCTGTGGGGGCCTGGGCCCACGGGCCGGAGGGTACTGGTGCTGGGAGAGGGGGGCAGAGGGACCGCGAATCGAAAGTGTTGGGGATGGGGGGAGAGCAGGGCTGAGGAGTGCCGATGCTGGGGAGAGAGTGGGGGGAGCGGGGATAGGGAGCGTCGGTGATGGAGGGGAGACCGGAGATAAGGAGCGCTGGCGCTGGGGAGGCAGCGGGAGGAGCGGGGATGGGGAGCGCCGGAGATGGAGGGTGGAGCTGGGGAACGGGAATGGGGAGACTCCCGCACCCCAACTAGCGCCCGCTGGAACGGCGGCGGAGTCCCCCCCGCTTCCCGTCCCGGGGGGTTACGGGGCGGCGCCGGTGGCGGGCGGANGGATGAGCGGGGTGTCGGGGGGGTCGCCCCCCGTGAAGCCGTGGAAGGAGGGATGCACCGGTGCTCGGCCGTCCCCCCGGTAGGAGCGCGGGGTCTGCCCCCCCGATGCCGTGTCCCTCCTTCGGCCGGTGCCACCTGCGCTCCCGTCCCGGCCCTGCGGCTGCGGGGACAAACTCGAGGCCGAAGGGAGCGAT